>CAEGAE010000360.1:0-78676 GCA_903067095.1 Girardinus metallicus
TTTTTGTTAATTAAAAAAAATTTTTTAAAAAAAAAATTTTTTTGTTTTCTTTTTTTTTTTTTTTTTTTTTTTTTTTTTTTTTTTTTTTAGCGTATCAGTGTCAGCTGATGTTTGGATAAGACAAGACGACACCGTCCACTTAAGTAGTAAATTGAGCCCTTAATAAGTTTTCATGCTTTTATTGGCTCATATTTTACCTAAAACTTCATTAAGTTTTAGGTAAAACGCTTGCTCAACTGGACATAGATCTAGAAAAAAAAGAAGGAAAAAAAAAGTTTCTTCTGATGAATTTTTTTTTAGGCCACACAGATGGTGGCACACTATTACAGCTCAATTCTCTTTTCACAGGCCCTGTGAACAAAGGAGAAGTTATTCTCTTGAAGGGATTGCAGAGGAGAAAATGGAAAGCATAAATGAGGGAAAGTGTCATCATATGGCTGTTTTTATTAGATTGTTCAAGATAGATCTAATTTTGATTTGGGCTAATGCGAGGAACACTATCAGCCATTGACTAAGGGTGTCTTATGACTTAGTTGACGTACTTCGCTCAACAGTCTTGTGCTTTTACTCTGCAGTTTCGGTTCAGACGCCGTTCCAAGTTCAGGACTCGTGGTAATTTTAAAAGCTCGTGGAGCCTCTATTCATATCATGAACTTTGGCGACCCCGCCTTCCTCTTTCCCTTCCCTTCAGCTGCTAGAAGTGTAACTATATTAAGAGCCTCCAAAGAGTGTCAAAAAATGTTCATACAGACTTGTTCAGTCACTCTTGAAGTACCTGTGGCAGATGAATGTTCACGGAAACCCATTTGACGCAGAGTTTCCTGCTTCTTTAGATGAGCTACATTCATCATTGGGAAAGTTGGACCTCTCTTACTTTCCTGTTTCACTAGATTTGTCGCAGAGTTGAGGCTGGTACGACATAAAAATATGTACTGCAGTTAAATTAAAGGCCAAAGCAGCAGCTTACTTGCACTTGGGGGGGGGGCATTTTACAGCTCTAATGAAGGCACTAGGGAGGGAAATGGACCAGTTGTTTTTATTTGTTTTATCTATTCCAGTCGGTGAACTCATGGAACAGATCTTTTTTCTTTTCCTGTCTCGTTGGAGTTTTCATCTTCAACAAAGGCGACTGTGTTTTCAAGCAAACTACACAGCTTGCACTTGTATGCCAATATACATACAGACATTTTTTAGGCCACTTTTCTTTTCATAGTAATAGCAGCCATTGTGGCTATGTTAACACAAGTCCGCTGGCCGTACAATGCCGGTATTTTTTGATGTTGATTGGGAAAATCAACATCAAGACTCAAAGTGTCTGAGATGCATCCAAGACACTTTGAGTCAGTTGTACTTGTCATGCCAGGCCACTAGATGGCAATGCGATTTTAGCATGTCATTGAAAACACATGTGCTTTTTTGACCCTTAGCTTCCACCTCACTAGCTAAGCCGTCTCCCATGAATGCATATATTCCTTATCAGACTTTATGGTGAACTGAACAGGCTAACTAGCGCAACATGACGCAATGCTAATTGCCATTGTTTTTGTGATCATCTGTCCATAGAATAAACCCCACAGCCATGAGTTCTGCACGTGTGTGAAAACTTCACACCTCTACGCTGGTGTGACAGAAAAGTCTCACTCTAAAACCTGGATTTCAGAAAGTTCTGATCGCAATAAAAATGTCACGGTTTAACTAAAGAGCAGTTCAGTGTAAACGGGCCTATACTTGCTGAACCTTTCTAACAGTCAGTACAAAACATCCTTAATTCTCCATAAGGTGTCTGAGATATTCCTCAGAGATTTTGCTCCGTACTGACATGATATCATTATGCAGCTGAGGCAGATTTGTCGGCTACACATCCATCATGTCAGGTGGGGGAGGTTTTAATTAGGTGGCTCTGGAGGCCATTGGAGATTGTTGTGAGAACCACTTTGAGATGATTTGGTTAGAAGATGGGAACTCTGTGGCCATAAAGGGATGGAGGTGGTCGGAAGCAGTGCTCAGTTTGGCTGTGGTCTTTAAACAAAAGGATCAACTGCTACTAAGAGGCCCAAAGAGTGAAAATCATTCCCCCAAAACATTCAGTTAGGATTTTCTGCATACCTTAGGTATAACGAGTGGCTAATTTAGCTTCTGTTGCCTTTCTTTATCTGGAATAGAGTTGCAACTAATGATTATTTTAGTAATCGATTATTAAATTTTTTATTATGTAAATGTAAAAAAAAAAAAATCACATTTTGCCTTTAGCCTTTTAATACAATGTTAGAAACACTTTAATAATATATATATTTTTTTAAAACAAAACATACCTTTTATTGCCTTAAATGTAAAAACATAGCATTCCTGGAGTGTACACTTCAACTATTTGTAGCAAAGGATGCATATGCAGCTAGAACACATTTCTAACATCGACATGTGAAAAGCTCAGCTCTGTCTGCTTGACTTAACATCAATACACTGTAGCGATAATCTGTTGACAATTTTTTTGGAATAACCAATTAAAAATTGGATAGCAAAAGGTGCTTATAGGAGTTTTTTTTTTTTAACACAATTTGAACTAGGTGAAGTTAAAAGGATTTTACTTGAGGAGTTTTGGGTATAACAAACAGATGATAGTTTTTTTTTCTATCATCTTAAATAAAAAATTATATCTTTTGCACAGTTTTGGCTTAATAACTGCTCTGAGCATGTTCTCTCATTAAAAGGCCTTTTTAGAGTCTATAAACTCCATTTAGATGATTGATCGATTACTAAATGAGCGGGTGATTATTTCAATAATCCGTTCATCAGAATTAATCTGACTAATTGTTTCGTTCCTAATCTGGAACCTGCCTGTCTTTTCTCCACTGATCATTGACGTTAACAAGGCCTTTCAGTCCATTCACCTGCCACTCTTTGAACATGTTCTCTTCTTTTCTCTTTTTGTTTGTGTAAACCTGAGCGATGGTTGTGGCTGAAAATCCCAGCGGATCAGCAGTCTTGGAAATAATCAGATCTGTCCTTCTAGCTCCAACAGTCACACTCAAAGTCAATTAAATCCCACTTTATTTCTATTTTAGTACTTCAGGTTCAAATGTCAACAAACAGTCCTCACCTTGAGATGCAGCGATTTGCTGCTATCTGATTGGTCGACTCTCCATATGTGTTAACAAGCGATTGAAAGCGTCTATCTAGGGTTTGTAAGCTTCAGCTAAGGATCCTGCGACTCAGAATATTATACCAACATAAAACTGACTGTAAACCAGCATCTTCATATGGCTATTTATTAAAACGCTCATCTGTGAATTCCTGCAGGCATCGGTTAGCTAAACAAAATGTCTGAAGATTGAGTTAAATTACGTTTTAAATCTCATCAATCCAATCCTTCTCCGGCTTTCCCGCTTTGCTCTTTCCCTTTCCTCCCGCCCCCTGCTGACCTGACTATTTACCCAGCATCCCTCACTCTAATGAAGGGCATTCCTACAGCAGCCATGTTTATACTGTAGAGAGGATTAACTGAGCTAAAGACTTAATGCACAGGCACAGTCAACCTATGGTCTGTTTGCCGTTTCCAGGCTGCAGATTGACATCCAGCTCTCTCACGCTTGTCCTGCTTGTCTCTGGGCTCCTGTCGCCTCCGCCTCCTCCCTCGTTCTCATTTTGCCTGAATTAATTGAGTTCTCTTTTTTTTTCTTTTTTTCCTTCCTGAAAAGGCTCACAGAAGGGCTGTGCGAGGATAGAGAAGAGTGATAGAGAGGATAGGAGAGACAGAGAGATCAGCGGCAGAAGCCTAAGGGGCAGAGCTTTCCCAGAGGTAGACGGGCCCCCATTTCCTCGGGGACCCGGAGGCCCCTCCACAGTGACTTATATCTTTATCCTCTCAACAGTCATCTCTCAGCACTTTAGGGAAAAGACTCACAGTCTGCTAATCGGGGTCAGGCAGATATATTTCTTCAACCCTCTCTGTCTCAAGGGAGGTTTTCACCTAATTTAAGCTCTTTGTATCTAGAAAGCTACAAAGAGCACAAATTGAGAAAAGTATTAAAAGGATATGGCTGCTGGCAAACGACTTCAGAAATAATACATATGCCGTGCTTTGCAGAAGTATTTATACTGGCGAACATTTTCACATCACAGCTACAGATTTAAGTGTGTTTTATTGAGATTTTATGTGAGAAAGCAGGGTGTGATTAGAGGGGAAGGGAAATGTGGCACGGCTTTCAAAAATGATCCTAAATCCGTCTGGGATGCATTCATATTCAGCGCCCCAGAGTAAATATTTTGTAGTACTACTTTCTGTGCTGTTACAGCTAAAAGCTAAAAGTTAGTCTCTACAAGTGCGAATCTGTAGAAGTTTTTTTTTTTTTTTTTTTGCCCATTTTGTTCCCAAATAGCTCAGTGTTTTTGTCTTTGTGATGCTTTTTTGCCTTCACAGAACAGCTGCATTTAAATTACGATTAAACAGCATGAATGGACTTTATTTTATTAACTGTAAGTAGCTACAATAGAATTTATTTAGGGGTATCCGAGTAAGGGGAGATGAACACAAATTCAGAGTACAGTTTCTTGGTTTTGATAATAACATTTGAAACTATTTTAGTTTTTTATCTCAGCTGCGCTGCTTTGACATAAAATCCCACTGATAACACACTAACGTTTGTGTTTTTAAAGTGAAAAAATGTGAACCTTGCATGTTGTGAATACTTTTTCTTATGCTGCTAGCTACAAACTAGTCGACTAGTCAATTCTTTCCTCTACAATGGCTAGGTGAGTTTGTCAGATACTCTGAATTGTATAAAAATATGAAATAATTTACCAAAGGGGTAATGCAAATTATCCTCCCGCAACATTTGTTACAGTGACATGCCTGGCTGTAAATATTACTGATAAAGCATTTTCTCTTGCGTTTCTATGACGCCACAGCGACATGTTGACCTGTTGAATATGAAGTCATTCAAATCCTACTACAAACTTAGTAAGCCTAGCAAATGCAAAAATAAGAGCCTAAGTGAAAGTAGAACTTTTGTAAGCCTCATTCTTTGCAGGCACAGCAAGCTGCCAACATTTGAGTACAACTTGATGTTTCCACATAAAGCATTGACAACTTAAAGACATCCACTCAACGTGCGACCCAAGGCCTGAGTACGTTCTTTCCGTGGAAGCGGCCTGCCGCTGAATGGGACTCCGTGTTTTGTTTGGCTCCGGTCGTTACGACGACAAGAGAACTGAAAGAACGGACACGACGTGCACCCTGGACTCCATCTCGGTCTGAACCCTTTCAATTATAAACCATTACAACTTCATCCTCTGCAATATTCATGCGCAGGGAGATAACTCCATCAGATGTCTTAGATTGCTGTAAGTTGAGATAAACACTTGGCGAGTTGTTGCAGCCAATCGCCCGCCTCCATTCCTCAATGTCACAGCCTTAGCACTCAATAATTCAAAGCTTGGCGGTAATGAGCTCCCCGTAGGCCCTGTCCCCGAGGAGCCTCCCCGCTGTGCCCCTACTGTAATGTAGTTATATCTCATGTCAGCTTTCAAATCAATTACATTTCTATCTGATGGCTAAGTAATTGTGCTTGATTGAGTTTTTGGCATGCCAGCCAAGTGTGCGGTTCTGGAGCTCCAGCCAGTCAAAACAGGAAGCTTCATCAAATGAAACTGTATTTCATCCTGATTGAGGCTGCTTGCATGATAAGCACAACTGTAATTATGATAATAATAACAATAGCAATCTGTGTTTTCTCAGCTTTGTTGTTGTTATTCTTTTCTCTCTCTTTTTTCCCCCGTCAGCTCTCTTGATGAATTCTTGCCCAAAGGACAATGAAGTAGTATTTACTTAACTCAAGATGCTAAAGCTGATTTGATTGTTTTTAACTTGTGCAATTTAGTTGATTAAATGCAATTTCTAGCAATAATCTTGAAACACATCATACCTTTTTGATGTAGAGCTACACGCCGCTCTATACTTGGTGATTAATTCTTTACATTTTTGAGGCATCTGACAAGAAAAGAAGTGGGAACTGAAGTTTGAAATGTTGTTTTTGGGTGAAATTGAGATCCACTAGTTTTGAATGTTTGTATCAGTAAAAGACAATTGCTTTTGTTATTTTTGTAAATAAGATCACAAAGGGCTCTTCTTCCACTGCTTTTTTCGGAGTGGAGCAATACTATTTTCCTCAAGCTATGTTATCACAAAGTACCGCACAGTTTAAAATTTCTCCACAGTTTCTGACGTTTTCTGGGCACTTCTCTCTCCATAGCTAGAAATAGCACTTAGAATCAACAGCGTCAATAGTGTAGGTGTTAGCGGAAACAAGAGTTTTGTCCTGCAACACACAAAACTTCCAACCTCATCACAATGTGCTCATTACAGGGCAGATAATTTCCCTCCAGGATATTCAGTAATCAAGGTACCTGAATTACTGAAACAAATCTTTTCAGCCCTAGTGTCAAGCTAAACTAAAGCTTTAAATGGTTACAGAAATGCAAGAGATTTCCGCCTTTCCCCTTACTCCCTGCTGCGTAACAGCTCAGACAGGCCATCAATGTGCATTCAAGGAATCATGGCCGCTGGCGATGATGACGGATGAGAGATTTTCCTTTAACATTAGGTTGTTTCTCTACATTTAGCACGGCTTCTATCTTGTGTTTGTGCACTCTATGCAGGGTAGGGTGTTAGCAGCATGTGCACAAGCATGACTGACAGTGCTAAGGCACTCCCCTGACTCTGATTGGTTATTTCAGACCTGGAGCTGTGTTTTTCTGTTTCTGCAGATGGCAGTAGGAGAGTAGGAGAGAAGGCAGAGGAGTTAGAATTTTTTTTCACAGATTATCTCTTGGACACAGCGAGAGATAATCTGTGCCCAAACTATAATTTGCGATAGTTTTAGCAAATTATGTAAAATTGTGTAAAAAGAATATAATCGCCATAAAAGGCACCTACCGCGGCTATCAGAGAATTTGGAAATTTTTTGTTATTTGTTTGTTATCTTTCCTTTGCTTCACCATGTGAAGTTGTGTGGAACTATATCATATTGTATTGAATCAAAGCACTGAAGCTGAGTCACTTTAAATAGCATTGAACCCTTTTGCTACCGGTGCTTTTGTAGCATTAAACTAGCAATAGGTTTGGGTAAGCTAAACCTAGCATACCAGCAGCTAGCATGGTACAAAGGTCATATACCATGTGCATGGTTTATTCACACTGACTGAAGGTACTGATAGTTGCGTGAACAAATGATCGAGGAGTCTCTGCATACGTAGATAAATGTATATACAAACGGATGGACAAAAAGCCAGAGGGATGTATGAATGAACGCCTGGCGATTGCTCACATGAATGGGTGGATGACTGGAGATATGCAGGGAAAGATGGATCAACACAATGCATGCCTGAGTGGACAATGGGATTCTCTAATGGAAAGGTATTGATATTGATGAGGGGGAGGATGGTGTGGTTAGGTGCATCAGCAGCTAAATAGTGATGAATTGTGGCTGCTTTCAGCAGCACTAAGTATAACAGACACAGTAAAGCAACCGAGCTCATCCATAATCAGCAGACACAAATGACTGTCTTCATGCCAGAGGAGAACTTCTCTGGAAATGAAGCCCTGTGAGTATCTGCCAACCTGCCTCTCTGTCTCCGCTTCATCAGCCTTTTTCTTTCTCTCTTTCCGTTTTTTTTTTTTTTTCTTCAAGTCTCCTTGTTGTTGGCGTTACCCTTTAACTCCACATGTATTTTATTCTCTCGTCATTTCTCTCTCTAAGACAGTAAAGCATCTCTCTGCCTGTCTCTAAAGCTGTGTTCTGTGGGGGTTTTATTTTGTTCTCTTATTTTTTTTATTCTTTTTTTTTTTTCTGCAGTCAGGGAGCCACTGTGTGCACATCTACAATCTCGCCTTTCATTTCATGGCTTCTGGAAATGGATGTTTTACTGCCTTCATTAAGGCGTGCAGCAGTCAGCGCTGTGTTTTCCCTCTGAAGTTTAGCTCCATGAACCTCGCTATTAGAGGACATTATGGCCCCAGATTTCAGGGCACAGTGGAACACTGTATAATTTGATTAGTGTTATTAATCAAGTGTAATACTGCTTTTTGCCCTCGTCGCTCTCTCCCTCTCTCTCCTCCTCTCTCTCTCCACCTTTCCCTCTTTCTACTGTTTTACTTCTACTTTCAAATTCTTGTCTTGCCTCTTCCTCCTCCTCCTCCTCCGTACTCGGTGTATTTCGCCATCACCTGCAGTACAACAAACATCCAGAGAAATTGACAAAAGGCTCTACACCTTCCGGTTTAAAAACAATGATTTACCACTTGTTATTTTCCTCTCTCCAAACCCCCGTAACCTTGCTTTCCACCACAACCCCCAACCCCCCCCACACACACTGAGTGATGCCCCCCCAGCCCCTCATCTCTTTACCCAAGACATAAATCAATTGAGATGAAAGTTCCATAATTGTGCTTGCTGGGAGGGATTTGAGCAAAATTGCGCTATGAATTTTTTAAAGGGAATTTTTACTAGCTCTTCAGCGAGACTTGGGCAGCGAAGGAAGGTGAGGCCACAAGGATTTATGGGCCTGGATTCTTCATTACTGAAGTAATTTTCCTGCAAATGATAGTGCAGCACCCTGGAGGGGCGGGGGCGTTGTGTAGAGGGGGTAGGAGGGAGAGAGCGCTTGGCCGCCTGAGAGAGTACAAACCTGCTTAATCTCTTGTGGAGAGAAAGAAGCTCAGAGCACTAATATCATCTGTAAGAGACCGGAGCGCCATTTGTTCACATCTAAACCGCAGCCAGTCTATTTGTGATTCATAGTAATTGATTGCTCAGATTTGTTCCAGGACTAGTGGTACGAGCTGAATTCATTACAGTGGAGGTGGGATCCACACTGATACAGGGACCACCTTCTTGTTGGAGATGCACCAATCAGAGAATTCGGGGCTGATTTCAGATCTGTTTTTTGAAAAGCTTTGTTCCGCCGCCATTTCCAGCCAATTCCAGTTATTAAGAACGCCAAACAAGCTACATTCAAAATGTTTTATTTGTAGCGTTCTTTAATTATTTCTATGAAGGGCAGAGGCAACGTCACACTGTGTGTGACGAGAGGAGTTTTTGAAGAAGTACCAAGTCATCACAGTTGACATGTTAGCATATTAGCATTGCTTGTGGTAAAAAACAGTTTCCATTTGTATTCTGTGGAAAATGCAGAATATTACATAAACTCGAAAATTTCCCCAAAATGACAACCTTTTTTTTTTTAAACCCTGCATTCTCCAAAGCAACCTGAATAAAGTTAACCCCCCCCCCCGACCCATTCAAATCAAACATTGGTGTCAAATGTTTGCGCATCAAAAATTTTTGTTTGTGCCGCTATCATTTTAAAGATATTAATAAATGTTCAAAGAGGTCATCATAGGTCAACCAACCCCCCCACATTTGCAAAATGAAACAAATTTGCTTTCGCTAAGTTGCCATGTTGTTTTGGTATCAATAAGCTGTGCTACCAAATTTTAAGTTGCATGAACATAGCACAATAAATTTTTATCAAGGTTATCTGTGGTGACTTCTGGAAATTGTGTTTTTAAAATTTGAAAAATTTATAAAGGCACAAATGACACCATTGATTGTGTGAACATAGACTGGCTGGTTGACCTTTATTGACCTCTGGAAACATTTATTGACATCTTTAAAATGATTTCAAAACGAAGCAACCTTGCTGCGATACGTTTAGCCGTCCTGGTATCTGTCCCTACCTATTTGATGGTAATATCTACATTTTGTCAGTGCTGCTAAGTTTTGAGTGATGCAGAGACCGAAAGTATCAACACGTTGGCCGTGATACTGTAGCTAAGGTTTGCTCTAATGCTTCCACTTTTTTCTTCGTGCGGTTTCCATCTTTTTTTAATCTGTGTGTAGAGCCTGTGCCCATCTCATATTGATTTAGATTTGCTCTTGCCAAGTTGCCATATTGTTTTGTCATGAAGAAACAATATGTCTCTCCGTGTCTGTCTCCCTCTGGTCTCTCCTTCTTCCTCATTGAACCTTTCTCAGTCTAATATGGCTGACATTCTGTCTCCATCTCTTTAGGTGCAGCCAGCAGCAGTGGCCCTCCACAAGGTTAGTGTGTCCATGATGCCAGGTCTCATTCTGTATACTGCCTGCTGTCCAGTCAATTTTACAGCTCAGTGGCTTGAGAAGCACAGGGGCAAAATCTGCTGCAAGATGGAGAACGAGAGAGAGAGGTGGGAGGTATGATGGGGGTGGAGGGAGAGGGGTAAGGAGGGACGGAAAAAACAAAATTATTGTGCACCCTGTCACCGACTGAAGTGGGTCCCCAGCACACTAACAACTCAAGACAATTAGTCACTTCTCACCAGGCTAGACCTGAGAATTACTTAAGTGCCAAAAAGAGGCAGGCTATAAAGAACCCTCTAGAATATCTATGAACTGCAGCTACTGAGGCAACTCAGTGGACTGAGTGGAAACAGCAATGAAATAACTCTGCCTGAGTTTTTTATGTAGTGCTTTTTTATGACACTGAGATAGAAATAAGGTTCTTGAAACTTTACTTTGGCAAAATGATGGCTTTTAAAGAACATACCATTAATTTCTGGAATTAGGAGCAAAAACACTCCAACTAAAATAGTTGTTTGGATTTTTATTGACACACTGTTAAGCAAAAATATAAGCACCAGGTAGATTTTGTTTCACTTTTCAAATCTGTATTGAATAAGTTGTACTCTCTTGCTATTCTATTCCTCATCAAATAACCCTCAATGTCATATAGATTTAGCTAACTTTCTTCTGCTAACCAGTTCATACCTACTGTCACCACATACATCATCCACAAAAGTCTGTGCAAATTCTGCAGGAGTCATTTCAAGATAAGCATAGCTCAATACTAATACTTTATACTTTAAGAAACCTCATCAAATCAACTCCATGTTTGTTTGAAAAACAGGGCAGCATCATTTTTACTTTTCCATCAGTGACTTTTAGAATGATCCAGTCTCTCCTTGCTTTTCTAGACAACGAACAGAGAGTCGCAGTTGTTCTCTGGAGTTCAGCCTCAACATGCTGCTCCAACTCAGGGTTAGCTAGATGAGGAATGTTACTATGTTCTTACAATAGGTCAGCTAAAAACATTATTATGTCTTACGTCTTTGTTTTTAAAGGGGTAAAATATAATAATAAGTTGTGTTTAGGCTGAGCTAACTGCACTTTCTTTTGCCATCCTGAGAGCTGCACCCTTCGTCACAACCAGACATGGACCCCCCGTCTCGTCTCTCTCGCTGTAAACATCATCGAAAAGAAGGAAACGGGTAGAGACTCTGTAAGAGCCCGAGTAACTCCACAAAATAATGTACACAAAATAATGCAGTTTTACAAGGACTGCATGTAAAAATGAAGTTTGTTAAAGAATTTGCTCTGAAAAACGCAATTGCATGCTAGGTGTTAGCTTGATACGACAAACAGTAAATCAATAATGGGTATCAATCAGTAGTCGAGTTTCATCAAGTAATCAGCAGGAGTGCACCAAGTGCAGTTGTCTGGCCGATCACAAGATTTTAAAAGCCTGACCTGCCAATTCCGATTTTGGCCAAAACTGATTTTTATTGTCTGTAAAGTAGATAATGTTGTGGCAAAGTCATCAGGTTGGCAACGATGGGGACATTGGCTAATTTCAAGACATTTGTGGAGGTAGAAAATGTCGGTGGATAAAATCAGTATACCATTTAAGTATCGGCTGATTTCACATCTCCTGAAATTAAGGAAATAGGGGCCAATTTATCAATCGACTGATGTATCAGTGCACCTGTACTAATCCGATAGATCCTGTGATCAGGACCCCCAGCCAACACCTTAGGTCAGATCAATAAATTTTGAGTGGATACAGAGTTTACTTTATTAACCTATAATTGTCTTGATTATTTTTTTTTATTAATTCTTTAAAGCTGCAGTATTTTATTTACATATTTGTTAAAACTGTTATGACAACATGCTATGAGACAGAAAACCTGTGAAAGGATGGATCTCCTCCACCTCCTTCCTGAGCTACTAAAATCATTTCAAAAATTCCGCTGCACCTGGTTAAAAACAACAAATCAGAGCCGGGGGGAGGGTCTTGTACGAGCGGCTCAATGTGCTAATGACAGAAAAACAACATGTGGTTACAGGAAAATTGTTTATTTGTCATCATCAGTAACCATGCTAACTAGCCTTAGCAATCCTGGCAAATTCTGCTATCAGGAAGAAGCTGCACCATAGAGGAGCGCAATGGAGAGGGTGTAAGCAGCACATACGTGAGGATGAGGATGGTTGATAATGCTAAGCCCCTCCTCCTGAATCTGATTGGTTGTTTCTAACCGAGGTGTGTGTCTGTAGCTAGCAAAAGTAGTAATTGGAGAAGGCAAATGAGCTCAATTTCTTTTCACAGATTATCTGTCCTATACCAGACTGATAGTTTTAACAAATATGTAACAAATATTTTTTATAAAAGTAACATAATGCAACTTTAATTGGGAAAAAAAAGCTAACATGTTAATCGCACTTTATATACACCCAGTAGTTCATCACTTTTGTTTTGTGAGTCCCTGGAACTTCAGCCACCACATCTCCCCCCCCATCCACCATGAACAAAAGTAAAGCCTGACTAAGGTGGGTGGTGCGTGGAAGATCAGGGAGAAAAGTTTGTCCTGGGCCCTCTGCAGAGACTCAGCATGACCAATTGGGGCAAAGAGGATGAATAAGGCCATTCACTGGGCTAATGAAAGAGCTCCCGCTGGGCCCTGAATGAGGGTGGGCCCATCTGCAGCACATAGGCGTGCACAAACCAGTGACCTCAAAAATTACCCAGGAAGCACTTCAGGACAGTCGCCCCAGCAACAGGCTTGGGTTTGCATGGTAACCAGCCGCTTCAGTCGGTGCCAGGCAGCGTCTCACACAGAGCTAATTTCTCTCTCGGCATTGAAAGTAGTCCGCGTGAAATCAACGTCATGGGACAAACCCCAGGCATTTTCCTGAGGGGGGAACTGTCAGCGGTTCTCTCATGTGAAACTATGCAGGAGCTCTGCTCTCCTTTTGAAAGGTGAATGATGCTGCCATTAGGTCTTTTTTTTTCTCTTCAAAATTACTCCACCCAACTGGGCATACAGTAAAGCAGTTTGGAAGATGAGACGTTCTTACAGTCTTACGGACGAGAGACTAGGATCCGTCAATACCCTACGGACCAGACATAAGGTTTACAAACATCTCTGATGACTGCGCTCATTGGGCTTTATCTATGATATTCGATTTAATATATTCATCCTTGATGAGCCAGGTCATTGAAGTTTTGCTGCCGCTCGTGTTCCGCCCCCATTCCCTGTAGAACTTTTGACAGCATGAAATGACAAGCCGCCCCTGCATGCATCTCCGACGTCAAAAAGTAATGAGATTGTGCTGCTGGAAATATCACTACAAAGCATCGGGCCCGCGCTTGGGTCTGACTGCACCTTCAAACGGCGCTGCCTGCCAGCTCGCCTGCCTCGCCTCCCTCTGCCTGCTGCAACACACAAAAAAAAAAAAGGAAACGAACAAAAACAATCGGAATCAGAGCGAGCGAAACGGCAAGGGAAGCTCCCCCGCGCCGACACAAACGAACATGCCGGGGCCTTTCATCCTGAGAGTGATTAGCCATCCGAAACGTTTTAAAAACCCCCGGCTTTGAGGGGCGTTCGTCAAACGAAAACGTTCCATTGAGGAGCGGCGGTAAGATATTTCTCGCCGGGAAGTGCCAGTGATCTCGTCTCTAATTGTGGCACCGCTGACAAGGATGGTGTTTCTGGGAGCTTTTTAAGCGGGGATTTTCGCCGTGCTCTTGTTTCCCCCCATCCTGTCAGATCCACCACCAAAGGCACTGGGGGGAACAAAAAGGGCCCCTCAGATTCTGTTCTCTCATCCATCTGCTTATTGCATTGTGCATGAATACGGGCCTAATATAACACACTGTGGCCTAATATGACCTGAGCAAGTTCCTGGTAAGGCAGCATTTGGCGTTAGATGTTCAGAAATAGTCAAAATAAGGACGATCTTGGTTGGTTGGATCGCCTACTTGCCTGTTTCGTACCTGCTTCTTGCCGTTTTGAACCCTTGTTTGTGATTTTAATTCCCGTATTGTCTCACGCCAATTAGCTTTTCTTTGTAAAAGTGAATTCATGACGTATAGGTTGTCATAGAGGCTACAAAACATTCCCCAGGTGGCTGTTAATAGGACAAAGGTCAGTGCAGAATGTCCAATTGGGTATGAAATTACCAAGTTGTTGAGGGATAGGTATTTCTGCAGGTTCTGCCTCATTAACAATGTTTGTCAAACTTATGCTATCAAGTAAATGCTTTGCACACATTCTATCTAAGAGTGTAAAAGGCTTTGTTCCTGATAAGTCAGCCACTGAAGTCTATTGTGTGATTTAAGGTACAAAGTGAGAAAACCAGGGAATGTTTCAGTTTTTAGTATGTAAAACGCCTCATCAGATTCTCATCTTTCTGTTCTTCTCGATTTTCCTAAAGATAGGTAAATTCTGGAAGTGGCAAAAATAAATGACCAACTACTGTACTAACTCATCATAAACTAATCTGCAGGGGAACTATTGACAGATTCGCCAACTCACCAGTTTTTTTATGAAAGGTAATTTCCAATTATTAATGAAAAATTCTTCTATTCATGGCTTTTTGGTAGAGCATAACTAAAATATTGTGATATGACATGCTATTGTTTAGTGTTTGCAAAGCAGCCAATCCAATACCTCCATTCATTTTCCTTACCACTCATTGGCCATAGCTCTAAGAGAAATAGACAAGGAATATAGCAGTCTATACTATATAGCAGGAATATAGTATGCTAGCTTCTTCAGTTGTGTTAAGACAATTTCTCCTGTGTGTATTAATTCATATTAAGGTGTAATTTGTGCTTGAACTATTAAAATTGACAATTCTATACATTTTCAGAGGGGTTCCCAACTACTTCTGGATTTTATCCCAGGGTCCACTGTACCTTTTAAGTCTCGGAGAAGCAACACTTTTCTTCAAGCTAGCTTTTGAAGTCAAAGCTAGCTTGAAGCCTTCAGAATTTGGCTCAGCTTTCCCTCGCTCCACTCAGATGGCAGATTCTTGAACATTTCATGAAAAGGGGTGCTCTGGGGTCTGAAGAATCAAAGACTCAGTGATGGGGGGGGAGCAAAAAGCAGGAGATATATGCGTCGAATAAACAGGGAAGAAGTTAAGCTCTGGCTCATAAAAATCAGTATTATAACAACATTAATTGATGCTGCTGAGTGCCATATGTGGCACCATATGGAATAGCTGCCCCAGAGGCCCGCTATAATAGACAGCCCGCAGTGGTGCTCACAACTTGGCACATTTACAAACAAGGGATGTCCCATTAATATCAGCTACACAGACTGAGCAGCAGACAGTGAGGGAGGGAGAGAGAGACACAGAGAGGAAGGCAGAAGGATCAAATCTGGCTCTGTTTATGTGCCATCTCCTTTTTTTTTAAAACTTGCAAGATATTTAATGTTTATAAATATCCATCATATTTCACATGCAACCTCAGCTTCACTATTCCCACGGTTCCTTAATTGCAGTAATAAATCGCCCCTCCCTCTTGGGTTGCTCAGACCGCCCTCCGTCCGCCCAATTGCCACTCCCTGCACAGATGTCCAGCAGACCTTTCATGGCACACGCGGGTCCACTCTTCAGCAGGTTAGGTGATTCATGACAGCTTGATAAAGGTGGCGTGAGCAAGCTCGGCTTAACCTCTCGAAGCCTAATTGTAGGGCAGCTCTTTATTTACAGCTGCTACCTGCAATTTGCAGTGCTTCCTGTTCAGAGTTGCTGCTGCCATCTTACACCTAATGATGGCTAAAATATGTCCAGGTGCCCACAATGTGAGATGCCTTTGAAACACATTTCATTTAAGCCAAACTATTCAAGTGGGTGACTTGTTCTAAGTGTTTATAGTGCCTTGCATAGATATATCACGTCACAACTGCAAACTTGATTCTATTTTTAGTCAGAGATTATGTGATGGAGCAACATGAAGTAGTAAATTTTAAAGGGAAAGTAAAATGTTTTATGGTTTTTGAGAGTTTTCAGAAACATGTACGCATGTGGAAGGGTCTGTTATTTTGTGGAGCCACGTTTAACTGCATTTCCAGCTGCAGGACTGTTGGATTCATCTTGACAAAGTAGCTCCGCTCAGATTGGACAGAGAACATCTATGAACGAAACAGCTGTAAAGTCTTTCAAAGACTCAGGTGAGTTAAGGACTGGACTAAGGTTGGGAAATAAACCAATAACAATATGTGCCGTCATAGACACACGATCAATATCAATAGGTAATAAGTCTGATAGAATTTTCAGTGGTTTCACTGAACTACAATCCAGAACCGCACAAGATTCTGGAAGATGTAGACAAAGGAAAGCTAAGCTAAGCAAGACTGGTGGCATCAACCACTCACTCTTTGGTTACCTAGCAACAGCCTGCAGCAGCAGTTTCAGGTTTCGCCACCATGCTTCATAACTGCTTCAAAAACTGGATGAAAGAGAAAAGGTTACGATGCCGGTTCGGCAGTATTTCAGATATTTAAAACAAAAAAAAAACTAATCAATAATTATCTATCAACCAACACAAAATGCTTATATTGTGATACTCTATTCTGGACTGTGACTGTGCATCTACCTGAGCTGTGGAACACTGCAGCTCCGCATTTCCATTTAGTTGGACAGTCACATCTTCAAAGGATAGCCGTGGTGTCTTTCTCTTTTCGCGAACTGTTCCCCCACATAAAGGACACAGTGAGGTCTGTGGTTGAAGAGCGTCAAAACCTGAACAAGTACAAGGGGTGAACATACTTTTTGCAAGCCGCTGTGTATGCCCCTGGCAGGAAAGGGAACAAGGTTCTCATGAAACAGAGTTGTCAGCCATTCTGTTGAGCTTCATAGAATGTGAGGTAGAACAAGAACAGTGTACAGCTGTATCCTCTCTGACACAGAGGGAGGCAGATGAAGAGCAAAAGACGGGAAAGAGATAGAAGGAGGGAGGAAGAGGTAGAGCAAAATAGAACGCTCTCTCTCTTTCTCTGATGTGCACTGATGTAGCTACAGCTCTGGGTCAAACGCTGCCAGTGTTTTGTGTTCATCTTCGTCTCGTCTCCCCAGTGCTCCTTTAAATTATTCACAGCCTGAAGTGTGCAATGTGCCTGCCTCCCTCTTTCCCCTCTCTCCTCCCTTTCCACATCGCTCTTTCTCTCTTTGACTGTCTTCCCTTCTCTTACATTCTCCTTTATGTGACAAAGAGTTTCCGAACCTTCCAGCCTTTTCCATCTACCGCCAAGCTATCAGTACAGACACCATCCCTCTCGCACATTTGCAAAACTCTTGCTCTTTCCTTGGCTTTGTCAAAACTAAAGCCAAGGGTTTCTTTGTGTTGGAGGGTGAGTGTGCTAGCTGTTAGCATCAAGTTTCTGGAACTTCCAATCCGTACTATGTACCCAAATGTTCTTAACACTCAGTAACTTTACTTCATCCAGGATGCAATGATTAACCTTGATTAACGATTATGACGTTTATGTTGTTTGTTTAGTTTTTATCAGTACATCTACCTACTATAAACCTAAATTGCACTTTGCATGTAGGGAAATTTCTTTGTGCCAAGATGTGGGTCTGCAACACCAACTAACATGCTATGTTAGCAAGATTCAAGCACTATAATTAGGGCTTCAACTAACACATGAATTTTGATTAATTGAATATATAAATTTTGAAAATGTTACTGCAATCAATCACTTTTCTTTGGAACTTTTGGATGTTCGTGTTTCTGGTACGCCTATGAATCTGACGCACAAGCAACATCCACAAATATCAGCGTTGGACAAAAAATCTGATTCTCTTGGCCCACTGGGGGTTCATTTTTGCTTGAAGAAACAATCTGATGAAACACCAGAAAAAAGACTAGTTGACTGTAGTTGCACTAAATTTAGTTAACTTATCACTGAAGACATTCAAGGCTAAAATATCATCTCAATGCAAAATATGTTGCAGCGGCACAGATGTCCCCAACGAATACAAGTCATGTTTGATAAGCTAGATCTGTCCTGGTCATAAACTCAAAATCAACAGTCTTTGGTGTGGTTGTTGCTACTTACTGAAGAAGACTGAAAGTCACTTTCATCATCAGTGAGGTGTTTGAAATGAAGTGAGAGCAATCTTTAAAGCTATAAGAAGGCTGCAACAGAGCGAGAGATGGCAAGACAGGTTCAGCAGACAGGCTGAACATATTGCAGCAAAGTTTTTTCAATTGATTATTTGTTTTTGAAAAGTTTTTCATGACTCTAGTGGCCTTTATTTAATAAGAGGCCAGTGAAAGAGGGGAAATACATTCAGCAAGACTCATCTGGCCGGGAATTGAACCTGTGGCGCCCGCGGTTAAAACTAAACCTAATAATAAAGGCATGCCATTATTATTACTTTTTAAAATATCTGTCTATTATGTTTAATGTTGATTGGGCAGAAGTAAAGTGCTGTAAATTGTAGTTCTTACGGAAAGAGCCACAATTTTACAAAAAAACAGATACTGTAAAATCAACCATAATATTCAAATCGGTGCGCATCTAGAACGTCTCAGTGAGAGGACAAGCTGTGCCCCTCATGGCCACCTACGGAGTGAGCAGAGCTCAGAGATTAGCTGATTCCAGTTCCAGCCATTGCCCACAAGACTCTCATTTGTAATTCTGCACCCTGTCTGTAAGAGCGTTTGATCATTGCAAAGAGTGAAGAGGAGGAACTGGGGAAGGGCAAGGGGAGCCAAAGCTTTCACCCTCTCCATCACCCCCACCTCCCCAAACTCTTTACCCGCTCTTGCAATTGCTGTCACCCTGTATGAATGCCCCCTCTGGCCTGATGACAAGTCTAGCGTGAAACACTTGGCTGCCCCCTGAAATTAGCAGTAGAGCCCCCCGGCAGCACAAGCTTCTCATGACCAGCACACAGTGGGCTACCGCCAGAATCTTTTCATTATCACTGTGGACTGCCAGCACCCCTGACTCTACTCGTTCTGCCTCTTCCTCCATCAAGCCTCCCTCTACTCCTCCTTCCCCCTGTGCCTCGGCCAGAGCTCAGTCAACATCATCTGTAGGGCTCATCACGGTACTGTCGGAAGGAAGAGACAGACAGAGCGTTCCAGACTTACTTCTTCTTCTGCTTACATCTCTAGATGTTTCCTATTTGTGTTAAATGTTTCATTTGGTGCGAAGAAATCCCGCATATGTATACGTGCTGCGTTTCTAAGTCTCTGCATGTTGGCTTGACTAGATTAGTGGGGGAGAGAGAGTTAGCAGTAGCAGCATGGAGTGAGATGGAGAGAGGGAGAGAAAGAAGGAGAGTAGAACAGAGCAACGCCTGGAGGCTCAATCTGTTCCTCACTGAGCTACATCAGTGTTAGAGACGGCGGCCCGGGCCGCGGGGAAGCCTCCACTCGCTCCATCAAACTGTCAGGCAGCCAGCGGAGCTGCACAGGGAGACTCTCAGCTGCCCCCGGGGCCAGTTCAAGTCAACATCCCATTTCCTTGCCTCCTCACCTAATTTCTCCTAGGCCCTGACTTAAATTTCCAATGCCCAGTGTCTCCCACTGCAGCTCAGCAGCACCAGGCCCAGGGCCATGTCAAAAAGCAGCGCGGTGCTCGGCAGTCTTTGTGTGTGGGGGCGTGTGCATATGTGTGTGTTTTAGCATCTCTGACCTTATAAATCCCATTTTGCCAACATATACTACTATGTGAGGACTCGCTGCTCTTTATGGAGCCCAAAGTTGAGGCACCAGAAGAAAAAGTGCTGTTTTTGGGCCCAGTGATTAGGCTTAAGACTAAGGAGTAAATGGGATTCATTGTTAGACTATAGAAATCAATGAAAAATGAATGGAAGTCAGTGCACAGTCCTTATGAAAATAAGCATTCTATGTGTGTGTCTTGTATTTGTTACATTGCAAGAAACATTTTCCTAACGTGTACTATGTTGTACACGACTGCTCCTTATGAGGCCCAGAGCCCGGGCCCCATAAAAGGAAGTGTTGTTTTAGTGTTAGGAGTTAAGTTTAGGGATGGGCTATAGAAATTAATGAAAAATGAGTGGATTCAATATAAAGCCCTCGTGAAGACAGAAAGTTATACTGTATGCGTGTGTGTATGTGTGTGTACTTTTATAGCTAGCCTCTTTGGGATCATTTCTGGCATATTTACTAACCTTCTGAAGTCTGATGTGTCTAATTGCCAATAAAGCCCGTCATAGTACAGTGGACCTCTTTGTTTAGGGTCAGGGATGAGAATTAGGTTTTGGTTATGGTTCGGGTTAGGAAGAGACTAGTACTTATCAGGGTTACGTAAAACATCTAGGTTAGGTATAAATGCTGTTATTAAAATGAATGGATGTCAATACAAAGCCCTAATATTGGTAAAAATACCAATGTGTGCGTGCACACGTTGGTATTTTTACATGTTAAACACTAAAGTTGAGATAGCAAACCAGCTATGGTCATACAAACAACAGAGGCCAGAGGAAGTAGGAGAGCTTATGAAAAAAAGTGGGTTTCTTATTTCTTCCAGTCTTTCTCATCCTTTTGCCCATTTTTCTTCATAGCACAGTTGTGTATTCCCCGTCCCTTCAGGTTTTTTGGCAGTCCTTTCTCTCTGAGCTGAATAAATGCTCCCCATTTGCTCATACATCTGCCATTACTGTCTGTTTTTTTCCCCCTCACCAAACTACTCCAAGCATCACACTAGCCGCTCCGCCAGTTCTGTCTCTCCCCGCTGGGGTTTCGCTGAAAGCAAAGGTTTGAGGGATTTGGAGAGGACAAGCCGGTCATTTGATTTAGTGAAGGAGGGGGATCGCTCTTCAGGTCCGCACTGCTATCACCATCAATCTGTCCAAATCCTGCAGCTCTGCAGCTCGCACCCCCCCCCCCCCCCCTCACCCCCCCACCCCACTGACTTCCTCCAGGACTCCGCCAAATACTCTGCATGGAAGTGAAGTGAAGCGAAGCAGTGCCAGGTCTCAGTGCTGTTTACATGGACTCTGGGTAATGTTAAAAATCTGCTTAGTTTGGCCCTAGGTCAGGACTATATCTCTCCTCGCCCTGTCTTGATTTACATGACCCCTGCTGACTCTTCCCTGAAGTGTGTCAGCTCTAGACCAGAGAGCTGCTGTGTCTGTCTAATGCAAAGAGCCCTGAACTTGTCTACTTCAATCCCCCTTCACTCTCTCATTCGCTCTCTGTCTTCTCTCAATAGGCACCCCCCCCCCCCCCAACCTACTCCCGTAAAAAAAAAAGGCTCTTTTTTTTTGCCGAAGCCGTCTCTGTTTGCACAGCCAAGTCCAAGGTCCCGAGCTCAAATATGGTTTTGCGTTAGAGCCTGTCTAGGCTTCCCGGTCGATATCATTTCTGCCTGGCAGAGCTTTTTCTTCCAAGCTCATTCCCCGCGGACCCTGCATCTTCTCTGCGATCAATACTTTCCTAATCCAGGACTCCCAGGTTGACCCTGAGTAATCAGCTGACTTCCCATTCAGCCCCGTCGGGGAGGTTAAGTGTCAAATGGCTGTATATATTTGATCCTGTGACCAGATCGCTATGCCGGGTGCTTCTCTCATATGCAGCCAGAGGGGTCAAGAGAATTCACTAGACAGATGTTGTCATTTTTAATTTGACTGAAATGCACTTCAGGTAGCGCCACAATGGCAGCTAAATCACAACACTTGAAAATGTTTGATTTGTTTTCTCTGCTTTTGTCATCTTTGCCCCATTTAAGTCTGAATCTGATCAAATATTCCAGCACAACCTAAGAAAGTAACTTAAAAAAGTATTCACACTCAACAAACTTTTTTACTTTGACCCTGTTATAGCCGAGCAATTTTATGTGGTAGACCAACACAAAAGAAATGCTTCAGCATTTTTAATAAATAAAAATCAGAAAACATATTGGTGCTCATTTCTATTCAGGCCCTTAATGTTAATACCTGTATGTACTTTAATCACTCTGTAAGTAAAGCTGTTCCATGAAGACATGGCTGTTCACTTGAGCTGAAATTCAAGCACACCCATGTTAGAATGGCCCAGTTTAAGTTCAGACCAAAATGCAGTTGAGAATGAATTTTTTTTTATGCAAATGCTTCTGAAGGGGTTTGTGCTATTTTTTAAAAGAAGTATGAGCAAAAATTTCACTGTAAATATGCAAAGCCAATCAGGGCATAGAAATATATTCAATAAATTGAAATATTATTGAAAAATTCAATTATTTCATGAATTTTATCAATAAGTGAAACACGTTGTGCAGATTTACACCGAGATAGATGTTTAAAAGCCTTTTATTTCTGTTTATTATCATTTTTTTCTGACACTTACAATTAACAATCCTCCAAACGCCCCCCACAAAGCTGAAAGGCAGTTTTAATGAAAAGTATGTTTAGTACTTGCGTGTAGAACTTTATTTTCAAAAAGTACTTTTAATCGTGCAAACAACCCTCATCAGAACACATACTGTAATTTAATAAATATGACTGTACCTCAAAAATCTGTAATTCAACAAAGTATTAAATCGGGTTGGCTGAATAAAAAAGCCTACCACACAACATACTTATTGGCATGACATTTTGAAAGTCATAATTTTTCTTCCTGTGATGGTTTATCACAAAAAAAAAAGTTCCAATAGGATCCATTGAAATTTGCGGTTTTAACATCGCATCTTGTGAAAGTAGTTTTTCAGGCTCTGTAAGTGAAAAAGGCAAAGTTCGCTTCTTTGCACAAGATAAATGAAACTTTCTGATGTGTCGCCGGCACTCCACACACTTGACAGCACTTCCACGGATGGATTTGAGGTTCTGTATCCACGCCCCCATCCAAACAACCACAGGTCCCACACCCTGCACCTCATCCCAGCATCTGCAGGAGGGAAATTGCAGGAGAAAATTGTTGTTCAACCCGTATCTGACACTTCTTTGGTCCTCAACTATCTAAACGGACCATTAACCCCTCGGTGGGCTCTCAATCCAGGAGGTTGGGGTTTGTCAAAACTCTTTTTTTTTTTTTCCCCATCTACGGTATCTCAGTAGAAATATCTTCTGTATTTGAAGCCATTTGCGCATTTTTTGTGTTGTTATTCACTTGAGTAGTGGACTGAACTGGTAGCTGTCAGAAGTAAAACAAATCATCCCAACATTTGCAGTGTTTTTTGAATTAATCCAATAGTAACCTTAGCTTCTTTTTTTTTTACTCTTCTTCATCACGTACTACACCTTAAAGCTTAAGGCCACCAGGAATTCACCACAAATTGCCACTTAAACAATCATTTGCATATGATCTCCTCCTCTGTTTTGTTTTCCTTTGTCTATAACTTCTATTGGAACAAACAGAAAGTGACAAATAAATGCCAGGAGCTCTGGAAGCTCTTGCATTGCATTTTTTCTCTCTCTTTTTATTCTCTTTTTGCATTTCCCGCAGCAAGTACAGGGTTGCGATCAGTATTCAGGATGACAGTTGTTGACGCCCTGTCAGTATTTACTTAACCAGGCAAGTTCCTTTTTGGTTTCCCCCACCCCACCCCTGCTCTGTGTCTCTGAGGCAGAACCATGGCTGACCATGACATCGTCTGCTCTGACAGTGACGAATGGGACAGTGTGATTAATTTGCTCTGTCATTTTAATGCTCTCGGGGAAGGAATGCGTTTATTGTTTCTCCCCAGCTTGAAAACGCAGGCATCCATCCGTCCGTCTGATTTCGGGTTGTGTTTTCTCCTCGGCTTCCTCGGCTCTGCCGTGTTTCAGGGGTGAGCCACGGGGTCGTCATCGGGGACTTCCCAGGTCGTGGCCTTGCTCACGCCAGGGCCGCTGGCTGGAATAAACAGGGTGTGTGTAAAGTGTTGAAATGTCCATGCATGTTGTGAGGAGAGGAGGGCATGCAGAGGAAGTGGTAAACTGGGTGGATGAAAGGGAAAATGATTTGCTTAGCAAGGCCTGTCTTAGTGTAGGAATATTGCTGGACGGAGGTTTGTACAAACTCATCATCAGCATGAAGGACAATTTCATTTTGGGCTTTTGCTTCATTGATAAAGATTAAATTTAATGTCTCCAATCCACACAAAATTACACATAAGTTATGACATTTACACAGACACACATGTTAATCTGTGAAGCAAGATTACCATGAGAAGATACAAGTACAAGCACCACAATCTCCTCTAAATTTTGCTAAAAGTTTCAGTTTCTCACATGGACAAGCCGTATCATTGAACTAAAAATGGCGCAAAAAAATATCTAGCTGCTCCCAAATATAGGAGGCTTGCCGCTCCAACGCCTGAACAAGACGCTGACATCTTGTCTGATGATGAGCGTTAGTGCTATGACTGAAATGTATATTTCTTGTAAATCTCCCCCTCATGAATCTTAATGATTTATCACGTGAGCAAGCTTAGTCACATGGGATTTTAATTGCATTTCTCATTCAATGGAAACGCTGCAATTCCATAACAGTGTTTTGTTGACATTAGTAGAAAACCAAAAAAAAAAGATTTGTGCACATTTGTAATGGAAACTCAACGAATGACAGAGCTGGTTGAGCATAATGACAAAAATGTTTGGAGGAGCGAAGGTGACACTTTCAAACCTAATAACGTTGTACCAAATGCCAAGCATGGCGATCGTAGGGCATCACAGTGCAAGTTTACTTATAGATGTGCTAGGGTTCCACAATGTATCGCAATATCAGTGTATGTAAAATAAAGCAAAAGACTCTTTGCAGTGCAATAATAAGAATAATGACAAGATGATGCTGATGATGACTTTTGTTTTTTTACATTTTTAAGATATAACCCACAAGCATCTTGGTTTCTGTCAGGCTGTTTGGTGAACAGCACAAAATAATGTCCACTTGGACAACATTGCATTTTCATAAGTTTATAAGTTGCCTTTTTTTTTCATGAAGCATTTGTTAAAACTACTGTCCTGGAGATGATACTTAGAGACGCACCGGATGTTAAATGACAATCTCGTTTTGCGTCTACGGTCACAATTTTCCGCTTTTATTGTATTCCTTCCTTCGACTTGCCTAAGTGAAATAGCCCAATAGCAATCACACACAGTACCGACAAAATTGCTGGAACATTACATCCATCCTCACTTCCCTTCATCTCTGTAGCATCCCCCTTTCCCCCTGCCTGTGCTTAGTGTTTAGCTTCCCCCGTTCCACCTGCCTCTCTCCCCCCTCCCGCTGTGTTGTGCTGTGTCTCCGTCCCCGTCTGAGCTAGTATTCCCCTTTACGCTCTGCTCAGTGCATGCTTCTTGTAAAAGCATAAGCACCACGCTGTGCTCTTTTGATATTATTTTTCCTCCTTGCCTGCTCCAGCC
Organism: Girardinus metallicus; assembly: GCA_903067095.1. NCBI lineage: Eukaryota > Metazoa > Chordata > Actinopteri > Cyprinodontiformes > Poeciliidae > Girardinus > Girardinus metallicus. Next base: position 25,404 of record CAEGAE010000360.1, read on the forward strand.
TGACGAGGCCTCATCTCTAGTGTCATGGCTACTGCTGCAGCAACAAGGAGAAGCACGCACCTGGGGAATAGACAGAGCCAGTTGTTCATCTCCATCACCTACGGTTTATGCTCGTCCTTTTGTAATAGAGTGGAGCCCACAACCGCTGTGAGATGGAAGTCATCCTTTTAGCTGCATGCCAAGAATACGTTACGACTGATTTCCTGAGGATACAAGATTTCATCCATTCTCTCTCTCTTTTTTTTTTTTTTTTTATTATTTGCTTTGTTTTTGGGCTGCACATATAGATTAAAATAGAAAAATATCCCTATTGTTGTCTAAAATACTGTAGCACATTAAGACAAATAGGCATTTTAAAGTTGTGCTTAACTAGCGTACAACACCAACTATAAAGGGTTCTTTCTATTACAGTCTGATAGCATAAGATAAAATTTATAGAAATGTTTATGAATGTTTAGAAAAGAGAACATGAGCAGTACTAAATGTTTTGTCCAGTATTTTACAAATGTGTGCATCCTTGGGAGCCTTAATCTCTGATCTTTATTCCAGTACCAATGAAAAGGACAGCAAAAAGTATTTAAAAAAATCATTTTTATATGGTATCGTCTTTTTACAACACATCTGTCACTGTATACAGTAAAGTCAGCAAACAACAATATTGCTGTGCACTGCAAAAACACAAAATCTTACCAAGTATTTATGGTCCAGTTTCTAGTGCAAATTTCTTAGTACACATAATAAGGCAAAACTAAGTTACAAGAAACTTTTTGCAACATAAACAACATATAGGAGCTTGTTTTAAGTCAGTAATCCCTAAATGCTGATGGTAAGAGTACTATTTTCATATTTTGATTTTCTCACAACAAAACATCTGTGTTCTGTGTTTTAAGTGGAAAAAACCTGTCAATGGAACTAGTACTTTTTCATTAATATTAATGAATTATTGACTTAAAACAAACTCTAATATCTGGCTGAAAAGTTACTTCTAAGTAGTTTTGTCTTATTTCAAGTCTATTACAATATTTGCACTAGAAACTAAAGCGAAATTACTTACTAAGATTTTGAGTTTCTGCAGTGTAAAAAGGAAAACATCACAGCATGGTCTACTTGAGTGCACCAGTTACAAGAAGTGGTGCTTCTGCACTGCGACGTACACAACAATTGAATTTAACTATACAGTCAATATGGTTTAAATTAGATTGATGTTAATTGAGCTTTTATCAAACCAACTTTGGAAACATAATAAAAGTGTGGCAAAATAAAGTAACAATCCAATCATATTTTCAGTTTTTCACCAATTAGAGTTTATTGTTGTCACAATAAATCATAATTCTTTTCACAAAAGAATCACTGAAGTAGTTACTCATTAAAAACTGGGCAATTTTTCTGTGTACTATTACGTCACATCGGCCATATTTCCTGTTTCTGACAAGCACTTAACCTGCTGAATACTTATTGTTATTTAAATAATAAAAATCTTTAAACTTCTATCAAAGAAGCTTTGTCTATGAAAATATACATGTAGGTTTGTTTGAGTTTTGTTGAAGTGTGCAATATCATCTTAACATATAATTGAATGATATGTTAAGATTTGATGAAATTATACAATATTTATACATATATGTAGTTTGTCACAGGTCCGCACTGATGCATTTTCTTTATAAAATTTGATTAAAAAAACAAAAAAACAAAACCCAAGATGTAAAGATCATTCTTAAACCTGCAAGATCTACAAATGAAAGTTGGTGTCAAAATAAATAAAAATGTTATTAAAAGGGAGGTAAAAAATGTCAACAGGTCAACAGCATAAACTTGTTTATAAAAAAAACAAGTTTTTTTTATAAACAAGTTTATAAATTTTTCACATGTTGTCACCTTAGAATCACAAACTTGAATGTATTCTGTTAAAAAACTAAGCATAGTAGTGCATATTTGTAAAATGGAAACAAAGGCATAGCAAAACATGACAAAAAAGTGACAAGGCTCGAGAAATATGGGTACTTTTACAAGCCACTGCATATATAAATGCCTGATTATAGCTGACTAGTAATAATTTATCTGATAGTTTTCCTTCTGTAGACGCAGTTCCAGTATGTTAACAAAAACAGCAATTCACATTAGCGAGGATACTTGTTTGCATGTGGAAAACAGAACTCGGACCTTCTTTGAGTGTTTATGCAGTTAGTAGCATTAATCCTCCTAACAGGCAGAGTGGCATTGTTCTTCTTTCCCATTGAAGCCCTGTTGTAGCATGGACACCTGCTGTCTCAGAACAGTAGGAGGAATCATGCTTGCACGGTTCCCCACACATACATGCTTCCATTATTGTCTGCTGAGAGATCCTGGCCACCGAGTGCTTGCTCTGATTACTCTCGTTACTTAATTATACATTTGGACCCACCGCGCTCACAACAAAAGCTGGCTGTGCCTCCATTGACCCGGGTCCCTCCTTATTGTGCCCAGCCCTGACACAGAGTCAAACAAAATGAAAAGGCTCCACTTAAGGATGTTGCGGCAGGGACTTAATTGACAGATTGAAGGCAGATTTGCGCTGGGGACTACTACGCTCGCTCATTGTGGCTCTTCGCTTCAATTGCCCTGCCCCTTGTGCGTCCCACTGTGCGGTTCAGTGGGACAGTCCCGCGGTTCCTCCAGTCCTGTTTTCCCGGCTTCACCACCTACTGTCTAAGGGGTAAAAGGGTCACGAGTGAAAGCTGCAAACAAAAATTTTTCATTGGCCGTAAAGTTGAGGAAACTTTAAAATTTATAAAAATAAATTCACCGAATAGCGAACAGAAGTGGAAGTTGTGAACAATGGCGTCGATTTTCTGTTTTAGAGATGTAGTCTGTAGTTTTGGCAATGGCAGCGGAGGAAGTGAATGAAGCTGTTCAGTCCGTGTTGGCCAAGCCTCCAAATCAGCATTAAGTGATTAGCATTCAGATTGGCACTTCTCTCTTCGCAGTGGAGGATGGATGGTTGTTTCCGGTAAGCTTCATAGCGCCACGTCCAAACGTAAGCGATTGGGTAAAATGTTCAATTTCAAAAGAGTCCACGCCTCCAGGAAGCAATCGTTCTGTATAGTCGGGAGTGCAGAGTGACTCTCTCTGCTTTGCTTTATGAAGCAAAGCATAGAACAAGCATAGCCCAGCAGGTTTTTACTGGGCTAACCTGCACCCAGCTACCTAGCTATAGTCCAAGATAAAAAGCCTAAATGGTAACTCCGCTTCATCAGAAGTAATTAGACATTCAAAAGTATTGAAACTGTAGCTCTTCTGTACAATCTTGAAATAAAAATTCCTCAAAACTCCAAGTACAAGGGGCCTCCATAAAATGCAGATGTCTCCTCTGATAGCTAGTGCTTTGGCTGAAGTCAGTATATCTCATGTAAGTGTTTACATCCATCACTAAGCTTATGATTTTTAAGCTTATTCACATTTGATTTTAATTGGCATGTCCTTTTTAATGGAATCACCACAATGGCAAAATTATGTTTTTTTTCAAAATAAGCAGAACATCTTAGAAAATATAACAAAGTCTTGTGCATAGACTTTATAGAAACACAGCTATTAATAGAAATGCAATAAATGGATTCAGATTTCAGCTTTTACCTTTATTATTATGAACTTCATCATAAGTTCCTCAGAGTAATTTACAGCATTTGTGAGTTTTTTTGAATGTATTTATTTGCTGAAAAGAGACATTCCTGTCTGTGAGCATACCTGAAATAAAAAGCAGTGTCCCCCATTATCTGTTTCTCTGCGGCAAGGTCTTAGATTTCCTTTTGTCCTCACAACACTTCTGAGCCTAATCGTCACACGCTTTAGAGGCGAAATGACTTATAAAAAAAAAAAAGAAATTCAGCGTCGAAGACAAACCACTTCACTTCCAGGGTGAATAGAAAGCGATTTGGCCCTCTGCCATGCTAGTCAACGCACATATCAGAAAACAGCCTTTCTTGTTATTCACTTGAAAAAGTCTGACATAGAAATTAAAGGCAGGCTCGTCACAACTCAGATTTGAAATACCACACTTAATAGGCGCAGTGAGAATTCAAAGAACCTGTGTCCTTGAGATGCTATCGTCCAATTTTAAAGCACACTTAAAGGGCTAAATGACAAGCTGCAGCTGAATGCAGAATTACCGAACAGGGCTCATTATAACAGAACCGTGTGTCGCAGTATTCGTTTTAACATCTTTTGCAAACTTCCAGCATTGAGTTTGTAACAAAAACACCAGAATGGCTTTCTGTGTGTCTGTGCGCTCCTTTTGAAACTTCGAGAGAGAGAAAAAAAAGAGGAAAAATAAAAAATAAAACCCTCTCTCTTTGACTAACACACTCCTTTCCGTCTTCATCCTGTGCTGTTTGCTCTGAGAGCTGACAGTGAATAAAAGGTGGCCCACAAAAATAACATCTGCAATGATCATGCTATGTGGGGGAGCCGAATGAATAATTCCTAACATTTCCCCGTGTTTGTCTGTTTTCTGTTACAGTGTGACAGCGAAAGTGACATTGACGACAAGGTAAGGCTGCTTTTCCTGTGTTTATTCACACACCACATGAAGTGACTGTGAGTTGTGAATAACAAAATTAAAGCTCCCATTTAGAGAGAGAGAGGGGGTAGTTAGAAGGTGGTGTTGGGTGAAAAGAGCCGCAATAAACCACAGCCTTTGTTGATTATTTTTCATCTTGCAGAGATTAAAAAATCCAGCAAAACGAATCACAGAATGAAAGTTATTTTAAGTTTTGTGTAAAATCACTGTATTTTGTTTGAGTTATTTTTTTAGAAATCTTGAATCGTACAGCATCTAGCACAGCAGCCTGTGCTAGATCTCAGTAAAAATATCAGTAAAAATTTGAATCTCTATGAGGCATGCCATTGGAGACATAAACAAATTTTACATCTGTAAAAATGTGTGAAAATCCCTGGTGTACTGATGGCACAATTATTGGCACCCCCAATAATTTCTTTTAAAACATGGCTGCTGTCAGACCCGTATTTACCTTGCCACAATGCACAGTAAACAGGATTTAAAGGAGTACAGATGATATACAAAGTTCACTGTTAGAGACGCGCAGCAAAGAGTTGGTCTTTGAGGATCTCTAAGTCTCTGTGACAACCACTGGGCTCTAACTACATGCCAGCAATCACAAATATAAATCTCCATAGAGCTTTGCCAGATTAGACTAAAGACCCCCTCTCTGTTGTCAAGTCTCACTTTGTCTAGCCAAGGTGGATGTGTCTCCATTGGTAGATTGTTCCTCACTATATGGGCTAGAATATGGGCAGGAACATATGTGGGAATGTGGGAACTTGGGCAGGCCATAACCGCGCTGGAGCGTCGGTCGACGCTACAATCATGTTACTTTTAGACAACCCGTTTCTCTGAAATCTCTCAGTATTGACCATTAACATGTGACGTCACACTCTTCAGAGAACAGCCCACTCTACCATGGTGGGTGCTTGAACATTCGGACACATGAACTCTAGTAAAGCTTTTCTAAAATCAGACGGTTTGTAGCCGCTGCTATTTAGATCATTTCACTGTAGAAATGTTGAAAGGTTGCTGCGTGGCTGGCTGAAGGATGCAAACCAAACTTTTTATTTTATCGTCAACCTTTCGATGAGGAATGAAGACAGCAGTGGATAGCAGCTGTCAATCGTAAGGACTGTCAGCAGGTTTGTCACAAACAATCTTCTAGGTAAGAAGATTAACATTCACATACTTTATAAGTAAGCTTATGAAGATGCCAATCTAAGGAACCATGGAGAAAATGCCACTCCCTCAAAGATCCCCCTCACTCCATTTAGTGTACTGGACTTAACAACAACTGCAAAACTATTTCTCAACATTTATTACTACTAAATAAATCCTCTCAAAGTAAAGGTTGATTTTTTTTTTTAGTATTTTTCTGTATGAGGTTATAGTACTGCAATTAAAAATGATTTTAATTTAAGGCTTTTTACACGAATTTACCAGAGGTACCGACAAATGTCTGTCGGTGAACATTCAACACTTCACAGAGGTTTCTTCTCTTAAGGTTAAGCGTTTATTATTTCAGCTGAACATTTCAGAGTTGTGTTTGGTAAAAGAAAAAGTTTTTTCCTACAGGGAAAGTTGTTTTTTTTTTTTCTTAAAGTTAACCATTTGATAATTCCCTACCAGTGCCATATCAGTATCACCTTTGTGAATGTGTTTGTTGCCGACTTAAAAGCAGTTGACTGATAGCAACCACCTGTTTACAAGATGAAACACCTTTGGGGAATCTCACGCATCCTAATTCCTCCACAGTTTAGCAATTACCCTCTGGTAAATGAATAAGATAGCATGCCTAATCTTCTGTAAGCATAGCTTTCAGTTCTGTGGAAACGTCTGCAACTCTCCTTATAAATAATACATTGATAGCAAGCCCAATTTGCATTAGCTGTTGCCTGGCAAGTCAATAGGCTTTTATCTCTTTACTGAAGCGAGAAGGAGCGGAAGACGCTTGCTAGTTGACATGTCAAAAAATAAATAAATAAATAAAAAAATGCAAGTAGTCTGTCAGTTTTTATGCCGGCAGCAGCGTGGAGGGTAAAACTGGATAGAAAACTCGGAGTGTTTTTGGTATAAGGTTTTGTTTTCTCTTCTGCTCGGTTACTTCTGACACACATCTTTAATAGCACAAATTTAGTGCTGTTAAAGTTTAATTCTGCAGTTGAAAAACAAGCTGCGTTCAAGCAGTTTCAAAGAATCTCAGGGTTTGTTTTTTTTCCCTATGTGTTTCTGGTAAACAGTCCAAACATTTTTTTTCCACATTTAGCATTTGACTAAATGTCGTTGAAGGCTACTTCCAGGCCAAGTTTTTAGCCAACTTTTGTCTTTATCAATACACTCTCCACTCTTGCCATATAACTTGGACTTTTTCCACATTTTGTCACATTACAGTTCCAACCTTCAGCGTATTTTATTGAGATTTTATGTGATAGACCAAAACAGAAGTGTACAATGGTGAAGCGGAAGTCAAATTGTGCAATAAAGAAATTAAACGTTTACCATATATTTGCGTTCAGCCCCATTTACTCTGATACCCCTGCATAAAGTAAAACAAATTGTCTTCTCAAGTGACTTAATTTGTAGATCGTCGCTCTGTATGCAATTTAGTCCAAGTATAAACTCCGCTGTTCTGTCAAGGTGTCAGAAGTCTAAAGAACATCAGTGAACAAACAGAACCATGAAAACCAAGGAACACAGCATAGCACGACAAGTCAGGGAGACAGCTGTTGAGATGCTGAAAGGAGGTTTGGGTTCAGAAACAACAGCTCAAGCTTTGAACATTTCACAGAACACTCTTCAATCTGTCACCGCAAACTGGAAGCCTAGAAAAAAGTCCTTTCTGAAAACAACCACAGGAAGTCCTGCTTCCAGTTTGCCACAGGCCGTGCTGGGGACACAGAAGGAAGGTGGTCTGGTCAGCTGAAACCAAATTTTGTTTATTTTCATCTGCTTTCAGTGTGTGGTAGGTAACTAGCACCGCACCTCAACGTCAACACAGTCTGCCACATGTTAAACATGGTGGAAGCAGCATCGTGCGTTTTCTTCGGCAGTGACGCGGAAGCTGGGCAGAATAGACAATTTTAGAACACCTTTCAGACAACGACCCTAAACATAAACCCAGACCTTCACTAGAATAGTTTAAATCAACAATTATTCATGTGTTGAAATGGCCCAATCAGAGCCAATACCTAACTCTAACTGGGAAACTGTGGCAAGACCTGAATAAATTGAAAAATTATAGATGAAAACCCAACAAGGTTGAGTTGTTTTATAAAACTATTTTAGTCTTTAAAGTTGCAGCCAAAGGTTAGCTAGAGGTCGTTTGGTAAAGTGGGAGACTGAATGCAGATGCAGGCCACATTTTTCAGATTTTTTTTGTAAAAACAATCTGACATCCATAAATACTTTTATGTCTACTTTACAAATGTAATTGCATTAGTTTGATGAGCCACATAAGGCAACTTTACATGGCACACTACTGTCCTATACAAATAGCTCAGCTTTCATTTCAATAATATGTTTGAACTGTTAGAGAAAATGTTGATGGGATGTTTTTTTATTTATTATTTTACACAGTATTATACATGGTCAGAAAATACAGAACAACATGGAAAATAATCTTTAAATTCAAGATCTTTTCCCGATCCCACTTTGTAAACCTTGTTTCCATCCATCCTTTCTTTCATTCATCCATCTAGCCATCTTTTTGCTGTTTGTTTTGTTTTTTTCTGGTGAACTTGGGTAGGGTTTTCGTCCTAAGAAAATAACCTCCAGGCCTAGAAATTAAAGTGTCAAATTTTAACATGAAAAAGACGGAAGAACCTTCGCACCAAACCACTGAACGGAATAAAAATCTAGATAACAACCAAAGCAGCGATGACCTTTTTATTTCTCCTAAACGCACCTTCCACTAATCAAGGTGATGAGAACTGTATCAAATTACTGAGCGGACGAGGACGAGCAAAAGATAATTTGACAAGCCATCACCAAATTCAGGTTAAAAAAAAAAAAAAAGCTATGAAAGAAATTGGGTTTCATAAGGAGGAAGACAAACTGTCATTTGTAATTGCCTGCACTGAAGATAGCTTGACAGAGATAATTTTCTGCAACCTTTTGCTGGAGCAGGTGCCAGCTCTTCCCCATCTATCCAGTGAAAAAGAAAAGACTCCTTTCATATCAGATTAGCAGCCACCTGAACACCCACATTGTCAGGATTTCACAGATTAACTTCATTAGAATTTGGCTTCCAGGTGCGGCTCAGGGGTGCAATCAGTTACGCTGTATTTGAATAACAGTCTCGTGTTTGCTACAGTAAAGTCAGTTCGGGTGGCTGCGTGTGGAGAAGCTTCCAAATATCGGCGCAACACTTGACAAAACTCGCAGTGATGGGAATCCAGCAAGTATTAGACTTCAGGCCTCTGGAGTTTGTCAGGTTTCCGCCAGTTCTTCCAACATGACTCAATATCGGCGATGTTAGCAACAAAACCACGCAGACGTATAATATATTCCAAAACTACTCAGTTTGCCCCAAGACCAGAACACGAGAAAAGACTTCACCTTCAACATTCAAGCTTTTAGTCTGTCATGTTGAAGGACAGGTTGACAGTGGCTGACAAAGGAAATAAGTCCACAACTGAAAGTGTTCTGAAGTGAACATTAATATAACAATGCATTCATGACAGCGCAGTTTATTCATAGAGGTGTGTACCTCAGTTATTTCTTTAGAGTTGGAATTTTTCCTCTATACAGTTTGATGTAACCCCCGAGTCACCGTTAACATATAAATGTGAATATTTTATAATAAAATGGGTACTGTCCTGGACCTGTCACATGATTTTGGTTGGTCTCTTCTACAGCGTCCTTTCTGTAGCTGAACAGAGAGCATGTTGTCATGTTTAAAGCAAAACGCTAAATTTTTGCTCAGTATTGAGTTCTTATGCAAATTTTGTCTCCATCTTATTGATTGGAACCACTTTAAAACAGGCAAATTATCAACAAGTCATATCAAAGCAAAGACATGCTAACATTAGCTCCAAAAGGTGAGTTTTTTTTAAGGTTGTAGATGTATTTATCGAGTCAGACATACATTACATTTCTAATGGTACTGTTATGCATTTAGTTGTATATTACCATTTGTCTTTTAAGTATAAAGATGAGGTGCTATTTTTCAACAGTTTGCTATCATGTGAATGTTCAGCAGGATGAGGTAAATGACTGCAAACAGCTACGTGTCTGTTTTGGATTTTTTTTGTTTTGTTTTACACAAATGTAGTAAAACAGAACGTATCAACAGTCGATTTTGTTAAACGTGTTATTTCAACTATAGCTTTGGAAATCTTCTTCATACCTCTTGTAGAGCAAAAATCCGCCAAACGTTTCAATCTCTGCCCATTTGAAATCAAAACTATCATTCTCTGTTATTTGAGTCGGATAACCGGAGCGGGATTTATCTCCTGTCAGTAATGGCGATAGGATAACATTCTTTCAGAGTCATCCTATCTTCATTATGTCCTCTTGTCTGTCTTGACCTGGCTTCTCTGGTGTCTTCTGAGTTATCTCCGCTGTGCCGATATTACATTTGATGTCCATCTGTGTATAAAATTGCAGAAGCGCCGCACAATCGCCATCGCCGTGGCACAGAACACCTGGGTTGGCTAATTACATTTGGACCCATTTGCTGAGCAGCCTCTCAGCAGAAATTGTCTGTCTCTGAGAGAGTCTTTGAGAACCATCGTCTCATTCTGTCTGTGCTTCTTTTATAGCTCTGATCTAGTCGTTTATCGGGGCCGCTCCCTGCCTCGGATCGACATGTTAATCCCTCCTCTTCCTCTGTATCTTCGTCCAGGTTACAGAATGATGCGGAATATCATTTACACCATCGGTTGTGGTGAAAAACTGATATGTTAGGATGCGAAAATAACCCCTAAAATAGGTTTTTTATGTATTTCATGCTCTATCTGCTCTCCTGAGAATGGTAGAGTACCCAAAGATTTTATTCAAGTAAAAGTAGAACTACTTTAACATATTTTTACTCAAGTAAAAGTAAAACATAGCCAACCAAGAAATTACTCAAATAAGAACGAAAACAGTATTTGGTAACAAAAGAAACTCAGTTAACCTTTTGATCAGATACTCTGCAATAATTCATTTAAAATTATGTTGTTTGGAAAATTTGGTATTTTAAAGACATAAATGAAAATGGTTAATTTAAAAACTATAATTACAAAATAACAAATCAGGCAAAAGAAACATTTTTTTTGTTCAAATTTATGTATTATTTCAATACAAAACTAATGAAATTTTTGGAAAAAATAGCAGGTGTTTGTGTCACGTGAATGTTTGGTTAAAACAAGCTTGTTCTTCATTCAGTGAAGTCACTCACATTGGCCAGGGTATTCAGAAAGTTTACTCGAGCAGCATTAGAGATATTTCAGTTTGAGTAAAAGTAAAAAGTACACCATTGTAAAAATGCACCTGAAAGTTTTTTATTTTTGAAAAAGTTACTCAACACTGCTGCAACTTCTTTTCTGAAGCTGAACAGAGAACTACTAAATCTCCAACTATTAATTTTTTTTCATGTTCAAAGCAAAACACAAAATTTATGCTGAAGATTGACTTTTTATGGAAGTTTTGTCTCCATCTGATTGATTGGAACCACTTTAAAACATGCTACCAGGCATATTATCAACAAGTCGTATCAAAACAGAGAGCAAACATGCTAACATTACCTACAGCAGAAGCAAGAAAGTGAGTTTGGATATATTGTGTTGGGTACATTTTAATAAACTAACCATGGATTTGTGCACATTTCAAGTGACATGATGTTAGAACATACGGTAGGTTGTTAAGCCTTCCAGGAAATGTAACTGAGTAACTTAGTAGTTACTGCCCAACTCTGCAGCTTGCTAACTTTTAAGGCCAGGGTTTCTTACTTCTTCTTTATTGCCAACTTCAAACACTTAAGGGTCAATTTATGTACATCAATTTATGTACGACATTAATTTATTTCCTCCTACACACTCATCCATAACCTCTGCATCCAGCCAGGCCTCCCAGAGTCATCATATTCTATGATAAACAGACCACCCACCAGGCCACTGACAACCTTAACATTTTTTTTTTTTTACCAACGTTGAAAAGGGATCTTCTTAATGTTTCGACACAAGTGATCATCCGTCCTCATCTCTTTAATGAAATTAGATTAAGTGCACCTGGGAAAGAGCTGAGAAAGCAGAATGCCTTGCCACCTTCTTTAATCTAAAACCAATTTGCCAGTAATATTCCTTCCCACTCCCCCCCAGCTTGGGATTCATCTGCCCTGATTCAAAATGGAGGAGGAATGAGATGAGACCAGAGCTGACTGGTTGCATTCAGCTCCCCACAGGCGCTGTGAAATTAGAACTGACATTGGCAACACAAGCCTTAATATGGAGATGTCATTTTTCTGCTCTTGTCTTCTTTTTTTCTTCTTTTTCTTTCTCCCCTCTTTCCCTTTCTCTGGCTTTTTGCTTCTCCTCAGTTACATCCTTTCCTGGAAAAGATAAAGCGTCATAGAACCCAACAAGATTTCCCCCGAAATTTGGCAACGTTTAGATGCAAGCATTGCAAGTAAAGAAAATAAGAGTGGCTAGTAGATTTTCTGTCAGAAATTACCCATAGTCACCAGGTGGTCATATGACACTCCCTCCGTTTAGTCATTTCACAATGGAGGCTGTAATGTCTTTGCTGTGCCTAATTAAAAGTGGAACTGCTTTATATTTCATCATGTTAAAACCAAAAACTTCACATATAATTCCAATAAGATTTTATGTGTTGGACACAAAGTAGCTTATGATGAAGAAGTGGTGAAAATAGAAGATTTTCATCAACTTTTACAAATAAAAATCTGAGCATGTGGCGTGCAGTTTTATTCAACCCCCAGTGAGTCAACACTTTTTGCAGTAATTGTAGCAGCAAGTCTTTTGGAGGATGTCTCAAACTCAGTCAGATTGTGTGGAAAGGACATGTCTTGCCACAGATTCTCTATTGCCCGAAGGTCTGAACTTCATCCAGACCTAGGAGTCTGGATGAATTTAACCCATTTCTCTGTACCTTTGGCCATACATTTAGGTGTGTTCTCCTGCTGGATGGCGAATCTACATCCCAGTCTTTTAGAGATTCCCCACTGCATAATGTTGCCAACCGTCATTTTTATAGTGAGGGTGGAGTCTACAGGCTGATGTGCTGGGTTAGCCTTTTGAATAAAGAGCTAACATCTTCCAACTGACCAAAGTATAATCTTGTAAGTCTATGTCCCTTCAATGATCTGAAGAAAAAAACGTAAGCTTAATGTTTTAATGCTTTCTTTCAACAGTAACTTTTGTCTTTTTAGTCTTCCATAAAGGTCAAGTCTGTGGAGACTTCCCCACTTTTAGTTGCGGATCTCTGCATCTTGGCTACTTCTTTGATCAATCCTCTCCTTGCCCAGCCTGCTGGTTATAAAAGCTGACCCTGGTAGGTTTAGAGCCACACCGTATTCTTTTCTTTTTTCAGATGATGGATTGAACATTGTTCCCTGAGATCCTCAAAGCCTAGGATATTGTTTTATAACCTCATCCTGAGTTAAACTTTCCTGCAACTTTCTCCCGTTGTGTTTCTTGGCCTTCCACGTTTCAAAAGCCATTTGCCATTTTCATTCCATTTCGCAATCGTAAGCCACTTTGTGTCGGTCTATTGTGAAATTCCACTATTATGCAGTAAAGTTTGAGTTTTTAAACACAACATGTATACATTTGACAGTGTATTACTTAAATTAAACGTGAACTTATGAGCAGAGCACATTTGCCTCTGTCGTGAGAAAGGGCACCCATAGTCAATGCAGCGTGTGATGCGCATATGCATGTGTACGTGTTTGTCGACAAGCTGGGAGGCAAATGGGTCTGCTGCCACGCTTGGAGGTGGAGACCAATCCCAGTGCATGTTGGGAGGAAGAGGCGCGATGACAGAGAAAGACTCTTTGAGCTTCTGCAGGGCTCGCCGGCAGACAGAGCCAACTGACATCAGCAAAGACAGCTTGTCAGTAGCAATGCATGTCATCCGCTAATGCAAGGACAGTCAGCGTGGCTGCGGCGTCATTGATGTGGCATCCCGTACCCCGGTCCAGATTCCCTCTTAAAGGTTAGCCATGATGCCGGCATCGCAAATAAAAATGGAAGGCTTGCAGAAGCAAAAGCAGACTCCCCGGTCAGAACAAAGGAGGTGTGAAAGCACATCACGGCATCAACACTGTAATCTTCTTTCACTTACCGCCATTGCTCCGGGAAGCTGTTTGTGGGGGCAGAGAGTGTTATCAGAACTTCCTTTTGTTCTGGAGAGATCCTGACGAAGACTTTGCCGCACTTTATTCCAAAACGCCAGTACTCTTAACAACTTTTTGAGAACAATCCCGTCGCCACTCAGCCATGTTTAACTGCTTTCGATGATTGCTGTTGAGAGAATTATTGTCACCTGGATGAACACCAGGTTTTGGTGTGTGGGGTTTTTTTTTTTTTTTTTTTTTTGCACTCCAGCTAGATCCATTTTTAGAGGTTGGTTTTCTTCAAACACTGTATTTCTCCCACCTGAAAGCCCCGCTTCTGTAATACAAGTCTTCAGCAACGGCTGGCTGAGATGCTCGATTGAACAATTTTCTGCTAGAGATCTCTTTAGTTCAATGATACGGCAATAGAGAAATCATGGTACGCCATATCAAACAAGACAAACTGGGCGGTTTTACACCATTTCTTTGCCACGTTTTATCTAACTGGTTATGTATCTGTACATCACGGTTTTGAAGTGTAGGGAAAAAATGCATAATTACTTTGTATTTTTTGGAGTTTGTGTGAAATTTAAATTGAAATCTTTATTTTGAACATGTAAAAAAAATGTGAAACTAAAAATAGGAATGAGAATCAAACTTAGAAAGAAAACTTTCACATTCAAATTGAAAAGAAGGAAGAAACCAAAGCTAATTAAATCCTACCCCGAGTTGACTCATCCAGTGTATACATTGTGTATTTCATTTTAGAATTTTCTCTGCTATAAATATTTACACATCAGATTTGTTCATGTCTAAATTTTAAAAGTTTATCCATATAATTAATGTATTAATATACAGTCTGCACCATTTATTCTACCTACAAACAGGTTATTTAGGTTTAAACTGCATATTATCACACATTTAAATATTTAAATGTAATGATAAAAATCCAACATCCTGTCAAATAATAGAAACAAAACTGCACAGGAGGAAACACTGAAAATTGAAAAGGGCCAAATTTCCACTCACTGTTCACTTTATTATACATCTCTGTTCAGTTGATTGTAGTGACTGAGTCGGTTTCAGGTCAGCAATACTAGATGTGGTTAAGATAACTTGCGTAGTTTAAAACTAGCATCAGTAAAGGGAATTGGGTGGAATTGAAAAAACCTTGAACCTGGCATGGTTGTTTGTGCCGGACAGGTGGGTGTGAGTATTTCATAAACTGATTTTCTACAGGAATTTTCATATCCAAACATTACCAAATGCTTGGAAGAGGTTATAAGGGGAAGGAAAATCTTGTTCGAGGAGTTACAAAGGCAACATTAAAGCCGCAAGCAGCGTTGGAGGCCCTCGCAGTGAAGCACGCCTCCAGCCTAGTGGCAACCGCGGGGGTTCCAGCAATGCCACGCTCTCGCACAATTCCCACACACACTGATGTCTTCTGCTGAGCTCCCTGACTACGCACAAGCGCAGTTGCAAATTCAAGCTATTGGGCTCTTCAGAGGCTAACAAAGTTCAAGCCTAACAAGTTTACTGCAAATAGGATAATGCATATATACGATTTAGAACAGTCTTTCTTTCAACAGAAAGGAAGACTGTTCTAACTGCTCCTTCCAACAGGTGACTTCCTGTTGGAAGGGGGCAGGGCTAAACTGATGTCAGCAGTTTACCACATGAATGTGATGAGCTCTGGTCTGTTCTGATACAAATGAAGTTTGATGGAGCTGGGAGCTTATATGGGGAAGGTATTCCACCTTGATGTTTCATGGCCAATGGTCAGATTTGAGGCTTTGCCATGTCCACATGCTTAGATGTACAAAAATTCCTTTGATAACTTTTGACCTTCAATACCTCAAGACTGAGCTGACTGAGTTTGAAGCCTGGGTCTTGAAAGCTCTAGGACGAGTTCACTCAGATACAACGTCAATAAAAAAGACAAGATGGCGGCTTTGACTAAAAATGGCCGACTTCCTTTTGGATTTGGACCATGGCTCCAAGAGACTTTTTTGTTGGTCCTGTCAGGGTACACATGTGTACCAAGCTTCATAATTCTGGTTTAAAGCATGGCTTGGGGCTGATTCTTTTTAATATTCTAGGGGGCGCTGTGGAGGAATTAGGCCACACTCACAAAATATTGGACTGCATTCCTCTCGGAGGGTGGATAAGGATCGATCTCAGTGATCACGTATGGCAGCGGTGTAACCTTTCACTTCGCCGTGCCTCCACTGAAAACTCTTGGCGCTTGAAAGCAAATGAGACCAACTTGTTATCTGTCATCTGACACAAGATCATCCTGATTAGGTCAAGAGAGCCAGAGATGGAGATTTCCAAGTAAAAAAAGTAACTTCCTGCATGAGGGGGTGGGGCTTAGATGCCATCATACTATGACAACATGGGATCGTCAGGCATCCAACCAGGATCCCTCATGCCAAGTTTGGTGCCAATTGACCTTTTTATGTGAAAGTTATAGCGTTTAGTTTTGGCGAGTACGCCAAGTTCGCTGCTCTGCCACGCCCCCTGAACATATACAAAAAGTAAATTTTTTTGATAACTTTTAAAGCTCTATGCTTTTACCTATCGGCTTCAAGAATGAAGCCGATAGGTCAAAAACTCAAGGAGGAGTTCGTTAAAATTCGAGATGAGTAAAAGTGAAAAATGGGAAAAATCTGACCTTTGACCCAAAATGGCCACCTTCCTGATTTTGGGAGATCTAACTACGTACCGAGTTTCAGATCTCTACGACCTGCGGTTTCTCCCAACTCACGTTAGGGGGCGCTGTAGCGCAGTTTGGCAATGCCCACTTGCGATTCCACCGGAATCCGAACATTTTGGTTGGGGGACAATTTTGGGTCAAGTTTGGTGAGTTTTGGAATATGTTAAAGGCCCGAAGCAGCCGCGTAAAGTGACGGGGAAAGAAAATCGAGAAATCTTGCGATTACAATAGGCCTTCGCCAGCGCTTCACTGCTTGGGCCTAATTAGCTTAAATAACCACTTGTTAACAATCATTGTGGCTCTTTTTCAGCTACAATTCACACAGGCTCTCTAGAATTGGACCTTTGAAAATTAGAATACTTTGTATGGTCTGATGAGACTCGATTTCAGGCACAATATTCAGAAGGTAAGGTCATATTTTGGTGTAAATAATATGAAAGTGTGATGCATCCTGCTTTGTACAGACGGTTCAGGCAACTGATGGCGGTGTGACGGTTTGGACGGACATTTTTTCAAAGTCAAAACAACAAGAATCCAACGACTTGTTTAGCACACAGTTAAACGAACCAGCTCCCAGCTACATGCATGTCCACTCCACTAAAAACCTGCATGGTACAACATTCTGTTTTTTTCCAAAAGGGCCTGTGTTTGAATAACAATCCAGGACTTATATACATTTTTCCACATGAGTAATAAAAGCAAAATTGATTCCATATTGAGTGCAGATGTTCTGTGGAAATATAAAAAGCCACAAATGTTTTTGTGTGTGTAGATGTACGATTTGAGCGTTTCTGATCGTGCATAAACACAATGCCTAAGTGAGTTTTTATTCAATAAACATGGCTGGACTGTAATTACTTACACATTTCTTCTGGATGGAAATTCAAGACAGACTTTTTATGCATTTGGAGTTGGCACACTAAAACTCGATGTCTGTCCCTGACTTGGCTTGTCCTCCGAAAACTTCTTAATGCTAAAAGACTCGCTTTTCCCTCCACAGCAAATGGCATATGCAATCGGGACAAATATAGAATTCTCCTGGTGGTTTTTGGAACCTGTGCCGCCATGGATCATTTTCCCCCTGAAGAAGTGCTGCTTCCTCTTTGGTCAGAAAAAAAAATGGTTCGGGAAACTCAATAAACGTTTGTGTAAAAGAGATCTGTCAGCAGACTAGCTCATTTGCCAAGTTTAAAAATATCATCATCCATTTTACATTTACCATAAAGGCGCAGGCCCTAGATTTTATTTTTTCTTGAGTCCCTGTATTTTGTCTCAAGAGGCCAAATATTTATTTCTAACGCCAAGTGAAACAACTTTGCATCTTTAAGGGGAAAGAGTATCCACTGCCCACCAAACGGTGAGGATTGACAATCAAGGAAGTAAGCAATGAGCCTCTCTCCCACCCACTGCGACCATTTTTCTTTTCTAACCACTTGAGGGTCTCCGAGTCAGTCTAAATACTCGGATGCCTGTGGATGTGCTGGCGACTGTCAGGCCTCAAATCCCTGCCGATCTTCACATGGGCTCTGGAGGAAATTTTTCTTGTGGGCAAATGTGTATGGGAAGAGGAAAGCTGAGAACCCCGGAGAGTACACCGTGCTCTGGCCCAAACACATACAGAGTCCAGCTGCCTTCAATTAAGCTAGAAAGCCCAGCCACGGCAGTCCCTGATGCGAAAAGCCAGCCTACTTTGATCTGCACCAGCTCGGGGCGGGGGAGGGGGGCACAAGGGCTTTGGGGATTACTGGAGAAAAAAAAATAATTATTGTATACCCCATTAAAATTAACAGGGGTTTTTAAGGTTAGAAGCAGAAGGTGGTAAATGTTAATGATGGCTGTCGCTCATGTTCATTTGCCACTTATTTTCGCCTTCCTCCCTCGGTTTCAACTTTAATTAGCTGAGAACACCTGGCCTCTCTAACAAGTGAACTGTGGAACATTCCGGTCGTAATTCCTATGAGCACCGAAGACCGTTTCTGAATCGACCGAGGCGCGGTGGCGCAACCACAGATGATATGCTTGTCAGTTTCATCATGACACGCAGCATAGGAATACCGGCTCTTAGATATGTATGAGGTTTGGAGCCTGAAACTGAGATTGGCGTCAAAGCTGTCCCCCTGCCAAGCACCTCAGATGCAGGCAGCATGGGCATCCATTAAATTAATTTGACTTCATTAGTGCAGACCTGCTAGGACTGGGGTGCCCACAGAGATGCCAGTGGGTGGGAAGAATGGAGAGCAGGGGGGGATAGGAAGGAGGGGTCCTTAGTGGTTGAGTGGCACCAGCCGCTGTGCTTTGAGGAGAGCGAACACATGGCGCAGACAGGCGGAATATGGACCCAGTTCTTACACCGGGACGGCTGCCAAGCAAAGGCAACATGCGTCACTGGCTGTAGGGGAGCTTCAATCAACACCCAGTCAGAGTATTAACGCCATGTGCCCCACGCCACATCAATCAGGAGGCAGCGGGTCACTGGACAGCATCAACTCAAGCATGTGGAGACGGTGTCTCACGATAGGGAGGCGATGCGATTAATAAGAGTTACTGCCGTTGCTTTTGAATGTGCTTTAAAAAAATATTTTGTTTTGCATAGTTCCTCTCAATCAAGTTTTCACACTGTCTTTTTAATGATGCTGGGGATTTTTTTTCAGTGCTTTTGTTTTTCAGTTTCAGTTCTCATTAAAGGGAGATTGGCAAGGGGCATGGCTTTAGAGCCACATACTTTATAGAGGCCAACACATCACATGTGTTGACCAAGCTGCCATCTTTCTTCAGCTAAAAAAAAATTCTGCAATGGCTGCTTCAAGTCCAGGTGGACCGTCTCAACCTCAGGTAAGTAACCTTGTTATCTATCCTTGCTATTCCACCGGACTGAATTGTTGAACCTTTGGTGACTCAGTCAACTAATGATGAGCAGCTCGGAAGCCCCGCCCCTCTGGCACGCCAGCCGATGCCAAAACAGTGACGAGAACTGAAACTGAAACACAGCAGCATTAAAAATAACTCCATCAGCAAAAGATTGTCAGTGTGAAAACTTGGTTTTCAATATTGTTTTACTTTCAATGCAAAATTTTTCAGTTGCAATTATGTTTCTTCATGCCAGTATTTCTTTTTGGTTTACTTTTAAGCTGCCATCATTTAAGTCCCATTGTCTAGCTGATGATATAAATCTTACCCTATCTACTTGGATAGCTCCACTTCAAGATTGGCAACTGTACCAGGGAGATTGAGAGTGTGTTGATTTTCCCAAGCATTGCATTGTTCTGGCAAAGGGACCCCCGAGGTTGTTCCTGGAATCTACCAAAACCACTCCACTAGTTTGGAGTCACAGCCCAAAGTGCTTCTCTAGTTCTTTTCAGAGAACTTGAGCCATCAGCCATCTTTTTTTTTTTCTTGATTTTGATGTCACTTGGTATCGCTTTGTCTATCACTAATTACCTCTTTTCTGCTTTGTCCAACCCCACAATGTCCGGTTGGTTAGCCATCACGTACTTACCAGTCCAGATTGATGTCACACACTTACTCCTATCTTTCTCACCTACTTTTGGTTCTTAGTGGTGCCTCTCATATATGGGTTCAGCACACGGATCGCACTGATCTTCCTGTACACTATTCCAGTTAAAGTGTTTTGTGTAGTCATCCTAGGTCCTGCCCAATGTTGTAAACCCCAGCCTTTATTGGCCTTGTGCTGAGTGCTTGTTCCTGTGGTGCCATGATTATTGAGTCTTCATTGTCTTTCAGTCCAGCCCTCTTTAGCCATTGATATGTCAGCTTGATACCCACCTCTTCTGCTTTAATCCGCTGACTGTACAGCACATGGCATCCAGGGTCTTGTGATTCCTTGATGGCTCCTCCTGGTCCATCAAATTTCCACTGCCTAAGATTTTTTTTGCAGTCTCATCCCGGATGGTGGATCTTTAGCACAGGCCTTTACCTGATCAATTCATAGCTGAATAAATAAACAAACAAATAAAAAAAAGCAGACGTGATGTCCTGACGGAACCGGAGAGGTAGCCTAAGGGTGCTAAGTGTTCTGCCTGACAACAGCAAACACTTTGATCAGAAGGCCCCTGTCTGAAGATCGCTTCCACATCTGCACATGGGGAACGAGCTGTAAACTGCCAAAAAGCATTTTAATGACAGTTGGATTATAAAATGAAAGAGGGCTCCAGATGGCAGGCAGTGCAGCGGCTGTGGTTCAGGACTGGAGGCTGTTTAAACTGCTTTTTTATTGATAAAATATGGGGTGAAAAATTGTGCTAGGCTTATTAGGCATCCCGCTGTGATGTTGCTCAGCTGGCCAAGCTGTTCGATGTGGCCCTTGTCCAAATGTGCCTCCATAAATTTTTTTCTCAGTTCTTTTAAATCTGGAAGACCTCTGCTTGTTAAATTCATCCCGGTTCACTCAGTCCCCTCCCACCCCTCTCTTTCTTTTTTTAAAGAGTCAGTCCTTTGAACGACCGGCTTGTTTTCCCTGTTTTTTAAGCCGGTAGGATGAAAGCAATACCAGCAGCACAGCATGGATGAAGTGAAGTGGAGTCCCATCCAAAATACTTATTAATACCAGCAGACATCAAATTTCAGACTTCACGTGCCAAGACAAGCCTAGAAATACCTTCATTGTGTTTCAGAGCTATACGTAGAAAATATTTAGCATTGATGTTGTCCTGAGCTGGCACGTACTGGAACTGGTATGACTATCAGATATGCCTGCTTTCTGTGTGTATTCTCACACGCCGACATGGCCCGTCTCTGTTTGACACGTGCAAATTATCCAAACCAAAAAGCAGAGCCAGCTTCGCGAGGGTGTTTTTCATTTCACCGCTAAGATTCAGCCTATGTGCGAAAAGGTCTTCAAACAATTTAATTCCTCCAATTATTTTAATAGCCGTGCTGTAAAACAGATTAAATCCACCTGACTTCACCAGTTCGACACACTGTGCTGTCATCAGAACGTGGGGATGCTGAGCAATAACCTTCACTTTGCGGTTGCAGCAGCGGTCTTAAGGAGGAATGGGCTCCATAACGAGTTAAAATCACAGCAGTGTGGCAGCACTTTGATAAGAAAAACAGAGAATTCTCCAACATTGAGATGTTACACACCCATGCTGCTTGGTAAAAGCAAATAATCACAAGGACAAATGATTTATGTGCTGGAGTAAGTTTTTTTCTTTTTCTTTTGCAGTCGTATTTCATAATTTTTAATCCTGGGCTCAAACAAAATTTGCCTACATTTTATTAAAAACTATTAAAACTGCATAGTATGAAAATGTGGTTTTATCCCAGTTGGCAGGGGTCATTCACAGGTCTCAAGTAAAACCAAGGGTTTTTAAGAGTTATTGTTTTTGAAACTGCTACAGTTTTTCCTCATATTATTTCCATGGTTAAGTGTTTTTAATGAGATGCTGGAGAAAGTGCTGAGTTTTTCTCTGGAGTACAGTGTAACTGGGTGTTTCATGTTTTTGCATTAGTTTTTCTGTGAAAATCAAAATAATAACCAATACTCAACATGGTGTTCACTTTTAACAGTAGCAGCAGTAGCTTTTACTTTCTTTTTTATAAAACAAACATTAAAAATAAATAATACATTCTTATTCTACATGTTTGAATATCATGCCTAATGCCACTGAAATGTCTATGTATCAATATTATACATTTTGTTTCATTTTAGCTCATTTTTACTCGCTTCAGAACCACTGTGTTACCAAACAAATCTCACACACAAGTCATTTGTATTGGTGGGAGCGCATATATTTAATGTTTTAGTGTTGGGTGAAGTCTAAATATTGTTAGCCTTTGTGTCTTTGCTCAGCTAAAATCCAAAGCTTTGTATGGTCAGTTAATATGCAGATTGATTTCATATTTGACAAATTTTACCTCTTGTCTTTCCAAGATTATCAGCGTCACCATCGTGTCAATCTCATTTATTGTTTATCAATTTGTTATCAAATCAATTGATCAATTTGGTTGTTTGTTTGGCTTATGTGACTTAAAAACATTCATCTTCCGTCCACAAATGTTTGCGTCAATGGTGCTCCTCTTTGTTCACATCTTTATAGACAAAAAGACATGAATCCTTCCAGCACTGAGCTGAGAATGGACAAGGCTTGGATTTGTTGTAATTTCACAGAGTGTTCAGCCCTGGGACTGATTATGACACCTGATCCTCAACCTTTACTCTTCTTCCCTTTTTTTTTTTTTCCACCAAATGTTTCCTGTTTTTTGAGTTTATGAGAAGCCGAGACGGAAAAAAAAAAAAAAAGAAAAAAAAAAGCGATGGCCATGTTGCTTTCGGCACATTCTGACGCTCAAAGCTCCTGGCTCCTTCATATTCCCCTTTGCTTTCCAGCCCAGTACCCGTCTCACATCTCTACCTCCATTCTTTCTCTACCTTAACATGAATCCCCTAGGATAGAATTGGAAAAGTGTCTCTGAGCATTCGGATGCGTTTGAAGTGCAGGACAGAAGGGGGCGGGGGGAGGCTTAAGGGACTGTGAAAAAATGAAGTGCGATAAGGAACAGGAGAACTGTTTTGAATTCTCACCCTTATGAGTTATTTATTAGGTGCCCTTTGTTGTGGAGGAAGGCTTCACATAGCTGTTAATATAACATCTGATGACTTGTGGAGGGAGGAAAACATTAGCAGGGAAGTTGCTCAGTTGTCCAAAATAAGGAGGAGCAACACAGACAACTAATTTTTCCTAGGATGCAACCCTGGTCGGAAAAGAAGTGTGCAAAGAAAATGTCCCAAAGCCCTCCTTCAGTGAATGACATCACAGAAAACACAGAGAAAGAGATTCTGCATTTTAGTATGATTTTAGAATAAGTGGAAACTGGCTTCCTATTAAGAACCAACTTCCTATTAAGAACCAACTTCCTATCTGACAACCAATTTGTCAGATATTGGTCACCTGACCAATATCTGACAAATGTTCTGGGTGAATCAGCCAATGAGTAGGTGAAGATCTGTGAAGTATGTGTCGCCCATGATTTGTATAGTATGTGGAAGGTTTAGGATGCAATGCATAAGAGAGCTGGAGTTGATTTTTATAGTGCTGTCAATATCTTTTTTTATTCTAAAGTTCTATAAGCAAATGTTCACAGTCTAATAGTACCTCTAATAGGTTAAATAATTGTTGGTTGAATCAATCAGAAAATGGGTTGAGCAGACGTCTTGTTGGATCTTCTTCAATCATATGGCATGCAAAGCTGACTGAATCTTGATAAATGCAAACATAGCTTCTGTGTGTAGCATGAGATTAACCAATGGTATTATAAGAACATTTGAGGTGTACTTCTGTAAGTTTCTTAGTAACGAAGCACACATGTGCCAAAAATAGCATCACTAGCTTAATTTCCATTGTAAATGAGGGCAAATCTTTGTCCATACTCTACTAATGCTGAAAACATACAATTTTGCAAATGCAGTGTTTCCATTAAATAAGAAATTAAATTAAAATCACACACGAATAAGCTTGTTCATGTGATGAGTCATTAAAAATCATGGCAGCGGCAGATGTAAACAGTTACATGAGGTATATTCATAAACCAGCCGCGGTGCTAGCCCTCGTCGTCTGTCAGCTGTCACAGGAGAATTTGGCATTAAAGTTGTGACTTTAATGCCACTGTATTTTTTTACATCAATCATATGCCATGGTATTACTATAAGCAACATATATTTTATTGAAAGACAAGATAGATGCATAGGACCATTTCCAGTGCATGGCATATTAAAACACGACAGATTGAGTCAGCACTTCAAGAGAAACTCTCCTACTAAATGAACTGTAGCTGGTAGCTGTTTAACGCCCGCTCTAAGTCGTATATCTTCTCTAGTCATGTCCTTATCTTACCCTGTATACACTATAGGTCTGTAGCAACATTTTTTCCTAGAAGGCTGAGCTCAGATTTCATCTTGATCTTTGAAAGCATTGAATGTCCAATACGGCAAAGATGTGAACAACCATAGAAACTGTGGTCAGCAAAAAAGTGCAAAAACTACTATCCATTACGACCTGACTGTGCTTATTGCATTGTACATGTGTAAACGTATACCACTGATGCATGTGTGAGGTATTTTTTTTATGCTTTTTGAGAGACATATGCTGCCATGAAGGCAGCATTTTAATACAAAGTACATAGTACATAGTTACAAACCCAGAGCTCGTTCTTCAGTTTTATGAATACAGAGTGTGTGTGGTCAGAGAGAGCTTTTCCAATAGCAGTCTCATAATGGCGCCTATAAAACAAAGAAAGTGAATCGAAATGTAGCTGGGAATACATGTAGTGCTATTACAATAGATGGCATTGTCTGAATAATATTGAGTGCTGCAGTAGTGACAGTGAAAATCATTTCATGTATACTTTTGGTTGTCCACTTATGGTGCAAATCAATCCACAAATTAAACTTCTGGCACATTTCCAGAGGCTACAACAGTCAGGAACACGAGTTACCCGTTTTCCCGCTGCCCTCCAGGATCATATTGTTCTTTGGCGTCAGTCTGCATGTCATCATTTCATGACAGGCCTCCACACAGCTAAAACCCCCCTTACAGCACAAACGGCAACACTCAGAGCCAACTTTGGTTGTTTCTGATCACAGGAGACTAACGGCCTCTGAACTGATCACTGAGGCTAATAAAGACCAGCTAACAGCTCATCCGCTTCGTTTGCAGTAATTGCTCTCCCTGGACCTCTGCTGTGGCCCCTCTCTCTCAACATCTGTCATGAGCATATTCCTTGACTCGGCTCAAACACCCTGCCCTGGGCCTCAAAGCCAAGCTCACCAACAGGAACAATTGTTCTCTCGTGTGCTTTAACTGCATCATGGCGAAGCAAATGAAATTTACTTAAAACAGTGCTTGACCACTCTGAATTTTATTAATGAATGATCACTGAATCACGCTTGAACAATTTATTTTGTTTCCAAAGCGTCAAACTTTGTTGAAAGGCCTAGTGCAACGACGGTTGCTGTGGACACAAACTTTTCCTATTGCTGCGCCAAAGATTTTTTGAAAGAATGTCACCCAAAACTCAACAATGAATCACTGGAGGGACGTTTCAGTGCTGTGTACTGAAACATCCCTCTGATTTACAAGATTATTTTTCATACTTATGGAACTGATTCACTCTACTACGATGTAGAGTTGGGTAAACAATGTATAGATCATTTAGGTAAAGTAGGGCCACTTTTCAGTGTGGCTGACTAGTGATGTGGCAGTGGTGATTTCGAGAGACTGACGTGTGGTGCAGCATGACAATGGACTGCAATTTGCATATCATTTCATGTCGGGGATATTAGATTAATGGCTTGTGACTAGTGTGATGAATACTAATTTAGCCTTAAATCATGTCACTGTTAGACATCAACAGCCTACCTAACAGTCCGCAAAAGCTCAGCAGCTGGACGTTTTATAAGGTCAGCTTACTTCTCTGGCCAGATTCTTCTTGCTTTATTCACAACTGCCCTTTATGGCACTAATAAATGTGTGGCATAACTGGGGCATTTGGCTTTGCTTTGAGGCTATATGGACCCACAACTGGGATTAATGCCATCTCAATTAAGGCTGCCAGAACATAAAAACCTGCTGATAGAGGAAGACCAGACCCTCCACCCTCCTCTTACAGGACCCAGTTTGACTCCCTGCATGCCGGTTTTTGGGGTATAGTAAGCATTTGTGGCCACAAGGTGTCAAGATGTTAATGTTGTGTGAAAAGGCTACAGAGTTACCTTGGAGAGCAGCATGTCATGCTGCGCTTTAATGCCGTTTTTAGACTGTTGGGACATATTCCAAAAGGTTAAACAGTAAAACAGCATGCAGAACCTGGGTGGAAAACCAAAGGCAACAGTGATTACTGTTCAGGATTTATAGTTAAATAAATTTGCATCTGATTAACTAAACTAAGCTAAACTAAAAATTCAATGTTCCAGTTACCTACAGAGGTTTGCATGGCCTTAGCTTGACCATGTATTTCATGTTAATTTTTATGTTTTTAGTGTTGCAATGGAACATAATTAATTGTGCAACTTTGAATCTAATTCACACAGTCCAAATATTCTATATGTGATATACATACACCCCCAGTTAGAAATTATTGAAATGCCTCTAGCAAGGGGTACGTTAGGTACGCACTGGCTGAAGCCATTAACAAACATCTGGCACAATTCCGGTTAAATATTTGCATACTTTTCTTGGAGGCCTTGGTTAGAGTTCATTTCATTTGGTCAAACACTCCAGCTGTCAAACGTGTCAGCGTGGTTCATAAATTCTCCGAATGATTGAGGTTGGGGTCATTCCAGAAGCTTAATATTTAACCTTTCCAAACCAGTTTGATGTGTCTTGTGCATCATGAAACTGTAACATTCATCCAACTGTACTCCTTTTTCAACTACGCTACTCTGATTAGAGTTAAAATTGAAAAATTTTGATTAGTCCACCATCTTTGTATAATATGCTAGTACCACCAAGAGCAAAACCAGAGCCTCCTCTGCAGGATTTTTCCGCCATTTGACGAAGGCAATCCTCTTTAAAAAAGTTTAAAGAGGAAAAGTTTAGTCTTCCACACGCAGATGTTTCTTAATAGCTTAAAACTGGTTTTGTATGACCTTAAACCCTAAGTGGGCGGCTACAAATTTCAGTCGATGCCTAAGAAATGAAAAAAACAAAAACAAAACAGTAACACTGTTATTCGAACATCTTCTAGATTGTAACTTGCTCAAGCTTGTGTGGTTCCGGTGATATTGTTAAAACATTGGAGGTCCTAGACCTACCAGACTCCAAACAAACATAAAGAATAGTTTTGGAGGCCTTATGCTAGAAAACCCTGTCCTCAACAGAGTATCTGACATTCATGTCCCATGATTGATGTACAATATGCAAACATCTGATATTAGGAATTTAATTTTTGTCTTACCTTTGTATGAAGTAGCTGAGCTAAATGTATTGCCAGAACAAATCATGAATAAATCAGTATGACGAATAGTTTATCACAGTTCTCAGTAGTACTCGAACTTGACAGTAGATACAAATATATCATACTGTCTGCAGGTTTTTAGAAAGCTAGTTAACAATTATTCCAAGTTGTAACAAATTTCCATATGTGCTAAACCATTCTTTGTGATGGGTTTTTTTCCCACTTAGGCTACCGGCATGTTTGTGTGCATGTGTCAGTTGATAGGTTCTCCTGAGAGTAGATGGCTAGCTCAGCGTATGGAGGAGGGAGGTGGAAGGGGGTCTGGAGGGAACCGTTTGATTGATGTGTTTTAGGGTAGGGGAGCTGTGGGAGGGGTTGGTTACATGAAGAGGGGATAGGAGCTTGATGGGATTCTGCTCCGAGACGAAGGCATGGCTACTAACAGGAGGAGGAGGGAAGGAGGGAGGGAGCCTGAACAATCTCTAGATTGTTAGTGACAGGCAGATATTTCAACACTTAAAGTAGAAGGTTTGATTTAATCACAGAGCTGTCATTTGTTATTTGTCTGGCTCACTCCTCTGGGGCCATGGCTGATCAACTGCCTGGTCCCAGGAGAGCCCTTTTTCCCCTGTAATGTCTAAATCCTCTGCACAAATTACAGCCTACATCTCCCATCCCTTCGCATTCTCTGTCTCTCTCTCTCTCTCCCCTCTCCACTCGCTTTACTCCTGCCACATTAAGAGATGAAGGCCAGAATGGGGGATTCACAAAGAGAGGAACGTGTGTTGGCAAGAAGGGAGTCGGGGAAGGGGACTGGTACGGGAACAAGAGATGGCAAGATGGAATGGCCCGAGGGCCACTAAAGATCATTAATAGGACTGTCAGAGAGGTTTCCAGTTGGTTATCTTCTCATAAATAACAGATGAGCTCCTCCCTCCCTGCCTATTCTAGTTAATTAATAATGTCTGCTGTGGCTATTTTGTTGCATTGTACTTTAAAGGGAGGAGAAGCGGGGAGATGGAGAGATTATCAAGGGAATAGTAGGATTGAACTGCCCCTCACGTTCATGGCCTCCGAGGTAATCTGAGAGGACAGCTTCCCAAATTAGCAGTGAGACCTCAATAGTACAGCACAGGCCCGATTAATCCCACAACTAGTTATATTATCAAACTCTGAAGACTGGTGACAAAAAAAGATGAGCATTTATTCAGAAGCTCTACTTGCTTTGCCTCGTGATGCTCTTCCAGGGGTCATTTGGGTGTTTTGAAGCAAGGCTTGTGAAATTATCAGTAATAGTTCCCTTCACTGTGAAATCCAATACGAGAGCTTGATGAATTAATTATAATATAATAACCATAATTTAATTTCTCTCAAAATGTTTTTTTTTTATATTTATAAGTAC
Source organism: Girardinus metallicus (assembly GCA_903067095.1). Taxonomy (NCBI): domain Eukaryota; kingdom Metazoa; phylum Chordata; class Actinopteri; order Cyprinodontiformes; family Poeciliidae; genus Girardinus; species Girardinus metallicus. The sequence continues at coordinate 54,250 of CAEGAE010000360.1, forward strand.
AAATTATTGGGAAAAAATGCTGTTCTGATGGATTTACTTTGAATTGAAAACGATACTATAAGAAAGTTGTTTTCTAATTAACCAGATAATCTACATATGTTAACTTTAAAATAACCTCAACTTTATTATACTGTCAAAAAGTGGCAGATGTGTATCATGTTGTACCCACATAAATTGGATACACACCTCTATGGTGGTATAGCCAATACCAGCATAGAGGCCAAGGTGAAAACTGCCTTAGCTCTACTGCAAAAATCTAATATTTATAGTCTTCCTTATTTCCACTCCTGGCAATATAGCCAATCAGTGGCAAGAAAAATAAATGCCACTAATGTATTGACTGCTTTGCAAACATCATCCAGTAGAGTGTCAGGGTACTGCACCCAGATTAGCCTGGTTCAGGTCATAACATTGGAAGGCTAACAGCTAGTCTCCCAGACCACCCAATTTAGCTGATTGTAGCCAATCAAAACAACGGACGTCTTTATCAGTGGAATATAATGGTTAGTCACATATGTCCAATGCCAAAAGGGGAACCTTTACTGAACATAACCTAGCATAAACTCAATCCAAACAATCCTGTCTTTTTGTTGCAGCTATTTCAGGTATTTGTTTGGTATTTGAGGACTATGTAGGTCCTTTGTTTACATCAATCATTCTGACTGTATCTCAAGAGGGGGAAAAAAACATCAGACAGAAAAGTGCAACAGTTAGAGCACCAGCGAGCACGTTTGGAGAGCTAACCCTAATTGCACAAGATTTGCCCTCTAATTAGGGTAGAAGGGTCTGATTCTTCTCTAAAGGCCATAGGCTTGGGTGTTGTTGAGACTGATAGAGGTTAATGTCCTTCATTAACCCTTCTTCCTGCACCTCCTCCCCTTATAACATGACTCCATTTGGCAAGGAACAAATAAAACGCATAGGCAGGCCACAAATGACAAGGTGAGTTACGCTGCCGAGTCTGCGTGCGGGCTTGAGGTCTGCCAGGACAAACTGGTTTTCCCACCAGAAGGAAAAGAAGCCTGCCATCCAGCTGTGGCCCATTGAAGCCATGTAGTTGCATCTGCACAGCCCAAGACGTCATTTACAGTAAAAATGTCCTTAAAAACCTTCAAGTAAATTCTGCCTTTATTGCAGTAGGATAATCTCACACTGAAATATGTCTAAAATAAGAACCTATAATTTGATCTCTAACTTTCAGTATTGAAGGAGTCTACTAACTGCTGCACTCTTTCTGTAACCAATAGGGGAATATTTGGGATGATGGTAACTTAGTGGGTAGGGGTTTGTCCTTTGGGTTGCTGGTTTCAATCCCTTGCTCTGTCCGTCTTATTTGTTGTGTCCTTGGGCCAGACACTTCAGACGTGTTGCTGGCTTTGGTGGTCAAAGGGCCCTGTGGCGCCCTTGCTTTTGTCAATCTGTGCCAGGGCAGCTGTGTCTACAGTGTAGCATACTACCATCAGTGTGTGAGTGTGTGCATGAATAGGTGAATGACTGTAAAGAACTTTGAAGTCCTTGGACTTGATAAAGCGCTATACAAATGTATAGCATTTCTCACTATAGTTTCTCCCTATACATTGACTATTCTTCTGAATGACAAAAATAGCGAGTCTTGATGACGTATAGATTCATGTGTGTGTTTCTCGGACAGTTTGACCTTTTTCTCTTTCTTATAGTTTCTGCTTATTGACTGTAGTCAAAATGAGGGGGGCGGTGGGTGTAAATAGTTGGGAGACCAGTGGCAAGAATTTGATTCATTCTTCCTCCCTGGTCCTGATTAGGAACCTTGAAACTGTGATCACTGGCCTCAGACAAGCCTCAAATCAAAGGCAGATAATATATGTGCTGAGTGAGGGCCAGAAACATAAAGACATAAAGGCCCGTGGCTCTAAGGTGCACAGCGGGAGGTTGATTCACTTTGTGTGGTACAGCTTGGACAGAGGAAAATGACAATAGGGTTGTGGAAAGATGAAAGACTGGCATACCCCGCCTGGTGACTGTGTTGTGGCAGAAAGGCCACGCCGTGTTCCCCGGTGGGAGCTGTCAAGCCGTAAACGTGGATGAGCCTGACCTCCCTTAACTCCTGTCTTGTGCATCACTGTTGTGGTCATGCAACGTAAAAGTCAACAACAAAGTAAGAGCAAGCACATTCTGCTACTCCTCTTTAGCCAACCATTTGATCCAGATGCTTAATCTCCTCATCATCCAGTCCACTGCACTCAGATCTTATTTGAGCTCGTGTAGTCCCTGTCTTTTTTTCATCCAACATCTTCCCTCCTCACCGTCTTAATCCGCTTGTGATGAGCCTTCAACAGATGAACACACTGCAAACAATTTACGGTGCCTTTCTTAGGAAGTAAGATCTGGCCCAAATACCTTGGGATTGCTTTTTCTCTTCATTTTGTTTTTTGCTGTGCTGCCAAAAGAACATTCTGATATGTAATCTTTGGCTGGAGGAATGGCAGACAGACAGATGTGCACAGTGCACATTTGTTTTCCTGCTCTTGACCTACGATCGACTGTAAAGCTGTGGAGAGAGAGAGAAAGAGAGGGAGTGAAAAAAAAGTCTGCTTTACAACAGATGGTTCTCCTTAAGGAGCTGAGATGAAACTCTTTGTGTTGCAAGTGCTCTTTGGTCTTTTTTGAGACTCCAATCGGTTCAGGCTCCCCTGCTGGGCTTCATTCCAATGTGCTGAGGCCAGCTGAGTACGCTGACATGTGTGGATACCGTTGTGTATGTTCTCACCTGTTTTTGCAACTGGAGGTATTGGGCAAAACTAATTGATTACTTCTGAAATTGATTTATGATGGTACTGTGCATCTCTAAGCGGTTAGAGATGCACAGGTAATTGATCGGAACTGGACGATTTTGACCTTCAGCGACTGGCGACAGGCCAGTTAAAAGCAAAGAAAGTCAAATTATTTTCTGGGTGGTGAACTCACCTTATCAAATGGAATATGGACAACAATCTTTAGTGTAGATGTGTTTCACAGAGTGATGAAGGCTAAAAGCTGAGTATTTCATAATCAGTGAGGTGTTTTTCATTAAATCAATGAAAAGAAAAACTGTGTCTGTGGGTTTCTTTATACTGTGAGAAAGTGAGAGAGAGCCAGATAGCAGAAATGCTGAGCAAAGTATATCAAAGCTTGTCTGAACTCTTTTTGCTTTCTTTTGACCTTTTAACCCACTGCCTGTTACGCAATATGCTGGCTTGAAGATGTTGCCAGCCTTTTTGGAAATCCTAGTAAGATTTCCAGTTACATTAATCTCTAATATAAAATGCTTAAAATATGAACTACGTCATTTTTTTCTGTCTTTGTTTTGAGATGGTATATGTCTGAGGAACATGTCTCTCACACACACTCCATGACATCACCTCTGCTCCTATATGAATAATTAATTAGCTTTCTTGGCAGGAAGCCTAGAAAAAAATGCATTTTGAATGATGTTCTTACATCCTCTTGTAGTCAGATCACAACTGACCAAAATCTGCACTGATAGGTTAAAGCTTTACAAACACCAGGTATCTACTAAGCACTGATTGGTGAATCTGTATATATCAATATCAATCATATATAATGTGTGTGTATTGTAATTGATTTTTAACTTAGGTTTATATTATTTCAATACAAGACCAAACTAAGGTCAGGATGGAAATTGTATGGTTGAAATAAATTATTATGAATAATGCATTATGTCTTTTGTGTGAAGTAACACTTTTTTTATAACATATGCTTGAGATTTATTATCAAAGTTACTTATAAATAACTTCCTTGGCCTTTTAAAGCAGATATGTTCAAATGTACCCCACTGAGTTAACCCAGTATTGTTGTTTCTGAGGCTTTAATGAACGATCACTGCACATGTTCTCATCCACCAGTCTGTTACAACCGATATCTGGAGCCTCCAACAGATTGATGTTGAATCTGAATAGGAAATGGAGTGCATCTAGCAGCTGAGACATGTCTCAGAAGGAGGTGTGGAGCAGGGGTGGGGAGGGGGAATGTGGGATTGCATCCCAGCCAGCACGATGGCATCACTTCTCAAAGCGCACACGCTTGTGACAAGTAAACTGAAATCATCATTGATGTTATTTATTTTCAAATGCTCCCCGCTTGACAGGCGACATCTTGTTCGGCGTGTATCCCAAGGGAGAGCTCGGTGCTCAGCGTTTCTCGGCTCCATCACGCTCAGACAGCCGCTCAGTGCTGACACCAAAGCAGTGGGACTCGCTAGAGACTTGCTCTGGAATTTGTCACAATCCTGCGCCATGCACAGAAAACACAAATGCACTCAACTTCCTATTTACACTCGTATCCCGATCTGTCTTAATGCTCGTCTCCTACTTCAGCAGCTGTCATCGGGATGAGGAGGAAATTGTTTCCTTAAAAAAAAAACAAAAGCCGTTTTAAATTTTGTTATTTTTGAAAGATGTAATTAATGTCTGTCAAAATCTTAAAATATTCCCCTAAAGCTCTACCTAATATGTCTCTGCTGTTGTGTTGTTTTGTTATGTCTAGCAAGCAAGCAATATTATACAATGGCCACTGGTACATTAGTCAAGCATATTTTTTTCATGTTTTTATGGAGATGCAGTCATCCGAAATTTGTCCATTTTTAATCTTCAGTCTTTGTAAAAATTTGACATATCAACACTGGTTTGAGAACATGTCAATTTCTCTTTTAATTAACAAAAAATTTAGCATTCCTGTCGTGAGTAGTCAATAATAATATATATATATATATATATATATTTGAAGCAGAGGTGATGTCACACTGTATACGAGAAAGAATATAAGAGTAGGTTTTATTAATGTAATACAAAGACAAAATTATTACAGAATTTGCATTCTGTGTTCCTGTAGAATCTTACATAAGCGGTCAGCATGATTACCAATGTTAGCATTACTAATTATAAACATTTATGTTTGCGTGTCTTTTTACTGTAACTGAGATATCCAAAAAGCTCCCAACGTTTCCAGATCCAGGTTTGTAAAGACAGAAGAAGGTTGAAATCCTGAAGGGAAAAAATTACGCTAATCTGCCGTAGTCTGTTCAACTATAATGTCTTATGCTAAAGTCAACGCACTGGAATTTGCTAACCAACTTTTAAACATGCCAGACAATTCCTGTTTGAATCCAATAAAATTAGATGAGAGGAAAAACTGCAAAAAGATGAAAACACAACCAACACACATCTAAAAAACTTGTTGAAAATACATTAAATAACCATCTATAACTTCTATACCTTTGTGTCCTGTTTGTTTTTTTTCTCTTAACCACACAACCTGAACTGAAAATAGTTAACATGAGTATTGTCCACTTCCACACCAAAGACTGATATTTGCTAGCATGACCTGTTAATGCTCAGGTTTTACTATCAGTGTTGGCTGATCATAAAAAGACGGCCATGTTTGACTTTGGTTATCAGCAGACTTCTTGTTGCACCTCTACTAGTGTTTATTCCGAAGCTCGCTCACGTTTTCCTTTGCCAGGTTTCCAGTGTAATCCATCACAGGCTTCATAGCAGTGGCTCCAGGCGCACAAAACCAGATCAGCCTGCCAGCACTTCCTATCCCAGTCAGGCTCAGTGTCTGTGTGTAGGGGTGCACACTGGTGTGTCTCTGAAAAGCCCGGCCCATCCATTCATGTGTACATGGCCTCATTAACAGTTGCTGTCGGACCTCTGGGGAGGTGGTTCAAATGAAGAAGCGAGCGCGGCGGTGGGCAGGTAAACCATCCATGAGCCAACAACAGAGCCCAGATACCCTCAGCAGAGCTCTGCTAAAGGAGTCCATTTGTCAAACGTGCCTCCGCCGAGCATCGCTAGGGAGTACATTAGTGGCTGAGGCCCCTTCAGGGATTGGTCCTCTGACTCCCAGTCACTCTAACTCACCAGGCTGGCCGCCGATGGTGCTTACTGCAGTCAGCGGTGACCGGCCCCTCCGCCTGCGCTCTTTTGATTGGCTCATTAATAAAACAGGCCCGACCCAAGAGCACAGGACATGCTCCGACGCTCTGGACATCACTCTCTGCAGCTAATGGGACCAGCCGGGAGAGGCTTTTTTGTCTGCGTCTGACTTCGTCACATCCTTCAATGTTTCAGATAGGACGACGCAAGGAGTACGGAGGGAGGGGTTTTGGTGTGCAAAGACCAGATCATCTTGTATTTTATCCAGGGCTAAGGAGTCGGTATTTATTGGGAAACCTTAATGGATCGTCAGTCTGAGGGAAATTACCGTTGTGGCCGGGGGTTTGGGGGAGGAGTGCTTTCTTTCAACACCATCCTGGACTGCCTCACATGTGTCAGCACCCTAAGATTGTCTTCACATCACTCGGTGTTTTCATCCAACATACATTAAACTCTTGTACCTCCCTTTGTTATTGTTAAGCCAAGACACGGTAAACTTGGTTTTCCCTCTCTACTTCTGTTTTGCATGTTGAGGCCTGATAGAAGCCGCTCTGATTCACAGCTGCACTCCTGTGGGAGAAACAGGAGTTTTGTTTGTGTTGTTGTAGGATGTAAATCTCACAAGAGAGGTGGAGATGGAGCAGTAAGGCTTATGGATCCCTCCGGGGTCTTACTCAGCCCCTCACTAAATAAATCTGAATTGAAAATACATATGGAGCTGTAAACTGTTCACATAAAGGAACGCTTGTTCTCAAGGAGAGTATCAAATTTACTGGCCCCACAGTCTACTGCATCCCACCCTTTGAGCGGTAACACAGAAAAGGAAAAGCAAAAGAAAAGAGGGAGAGAGACACACAGCAACCATACACAAAACTCAACACCGCACACAGATTCAGCGCCCTTGAGAAGTTGAGAAGTTGAAGTGACAACCGCCTTATGAAATATTTGTCTATGTTCACTGGAACCCCCGTTCCTCTTTGCATCTCAAACGAAATTTGGGGAATATTTTATTACAGTTATTACCAAAGATATACATTTCCTTTTGACTAGAGTGCTGCGTCTGCACCATGATATTCCCAGACAGAGCTTGCAGAGAGATGTGGCTCCCCCCCCCCCCCTCCCCTTTTCCCATTATTAGCTTAAGGAAGCAGCCTGGAGATTTATGAATATTCCCAGTTGGCTTGGAACAGCTCTAGTCACTTCCATATGTGACCCCTAAGCCGAGCGGTTGACAGGGCCCTTCCAGGCAGATTAGGCCTTGCTGAGAGGCCTCCCCTGTTGGCAGCTAGGGGCCAGGGGAGCGCAGCCTCTTGAGCTCAATTGGTAAAGATCACAGATGTAGAGGCCCAACGAGGGGTAGGTAGTTACTGGGGTTGCCACAGCAAGTGAGGCCCTTTTCCTTGACACTGGGTTTACTGTTACCCTCAGTCCCTGGAAGAGGAAATAACAGAGCCACCAATTAAAGCTTTAAGACGTAAAATAAAAACCCTCTGTTGTTGCCTTTAAAACATCCCACTTAATTCTTGTTTGCCTTTACGATGGAGCCCCAGTCAGCTGCCATCACTGTGTTTTTGATTAAAATGAAATTGAGTGGTTTTGTGTTAGGGTTTTTTTTTTCTTCTTCTCCTACTCCAGATATTTTTTTATTGCTTGCCAGCTTGCGGCTTAACTTCTATATAAACAAACTTTTTTATTGCTTAAAACATATTTTTAGGGGGAAGGACTTTTATGTAAAGTGAAAAACCTAACCCTGCGAACATCAGCAGATGGTACTAAGTATATTTTCTTTAATGCAATTTTAAAGTGATCTCTCAAGTCAGAAGATTGGCCTTCCCTGATAAAGGACTCATGATGAACCATGAGACATTCTGATGTTTTGAAGGCTTGATTATTAAATCTAGCTATTTAGGAATCCCAGGAATCTTAAAGCTCTTCTCAAATTGAACAGACGTTAAGTCAAAGACCGCAAAAAAACGGTTTTAAGCTGAAGGAAATATTATTTTCTGGCTGGTACGCTGCAAGGCTTTCCACACAAAGCCCAGATACTTTCTGTGCTGTTTGTTGGGATTTTCTTTGATGATATGTCCTTCACTTTTTTTCTGTGAAGATGCATATTGAGATTTTTGTCTCCTTTATGATTTACTCCATTTCTGCATAAGCCTCCTAATGAAACACAGCACTCATTAGACATGACAAAACACGATATTCCGCTCATAAGATGATACAAGATTTTAGAGCTATTTTGGAAAAACTGAGACGTATTTCTTGGTTTTGTTGTTGTGTATTTTAAAGAATTTCTGCACAGGGTGAACTTGTCATGTTTAAGTTTGATCAAAGGAATTATTTTTGATTTTGAGTAATCAAACACAAGGTAGACAAATTTCTGAACCAATGACAGTTCCCAAAGGAAAAGCTAACTTAAGTTTTGTTAGCTGGAGAAAAGTCTTAAAAAGCAGGAGTACATTGTGATCTTCTGTTTTTGAAATTATCCACTCACATAAAATACATCTTGTTCAAACACTTAAAAATGGGTCATGTTGTTATAGTTTTGGTCAAAAATGTCCATGACCACTAACTTCTCAGGAAATCTCAAGCGAGAAGCAAGAAGTTCTGATCTGGACTCTGACAGGACACAAAGGAACAATGGGACAAAAGACCAACACAAAATGATGTCAAAGGCTCTTAGTTTTTCCTCTCCAAAAGCTGTATGGGTGTAATTAGCGAGGAAGGCCCTTGCCCTTGCACTGGTCTTTTGTCAACCTCACTCCCATTCCCATTGGGCTTCGGCCTGAGCGGGTCTGGGGTGGTTTCCTCGAGGGAATGGACGAAGTGGCCATGTGGGGTAAGTCCCCAGGGATAGACGGGGTTAGAAGTCATGACAGGCCTGCGGCCAGCTGAATGAGTGAGCTGCGATGCAAAGAGGCTTTTCTGGAATAAGACTGAGCTCCCCAAGAGCCAAGTACCTAATCCATATTACATACAAAAAGGTCTTGCAGTTTAGCAACCATTCTCCCAAAAAAAATAAATAAAAAAGAGTTAAAACTTATCACGGGAGAAGGGTCGTAAAAGTCTGGAGGGAAAAAAAAATCCTTTTAACAACAACTGCTGAGGAGACAGTTGACTCAAAGGTTCTTTGTAGGTTAAGAAATTCGGGTTAAAACATCTTAACCTCTAGTGTGGAAATCATTAGTTTGGAGGCCAAGAGTCTTTTTTTTTTGCTAAGAATATAGGATTTAGGGTACTGTAGACTATAATGGAAACCATCTGACTGGCATTAATGTTATAACTCATTTACAGTGGCTTTTCTCCACACAGACTAAGGTTTGAAAGCCAGACAGGCAGTAAAATCTGCTCACATAGGAACTCAACAGTAATATAATGGCCATAGGCATCGCCTGAGTTAGACTGTACTTTATGTAATGAGATGTGATTGAATAAAGGCAATTTTCTGTTAATGTGCTATAAGTGGTTGAAATCTAATTTCACTAATTTTGTTGGTCTCTTCATCATTAATTTGTCATTAGCTGTGTAATATTCCACATTATTTGCCTAAAGTGGGGCTTCTTGGGTGAAATGGCAAATAGGAGTTACATTATAGATATTATATAAGGACAAACATGATGGTTAGAGAAATGTATGGCTTGGTTGTAGAATATTTTTCTATATTTTCTTAATCCTATGTTTTCTATTTTAGTCTGAAATAGCTGGACTCTGTTATTTTAGGATCTGTTGTTCACCTGACAGCAATTAGGTAACTCGTGGTTTGTTTACCTTGATTTCTTTTTCCTTTTTTTCAAGTAGACTACTTAGGACACCAGGGAGATTTGTCACCAGTTCAGTAAGGAGTGTAAACATCTGGCCTCTTAGTCCATTAAGAATACTGTTGGAAATTTTATTTTGGATAATGTAATACTCCTAACTTAATTTAAACTAATTACTTGCTGTTGATTTGCATTACGCAGGGGGACTTTTTTTTGACCATTTTCCAATTTAATGGATGCTTTTCTTCCTTCTTTGACATGAGTTAATATTAAGTTACTGTGCTGCTTTTAATGCCGTCTGCGCCGCAATCAGAGGCATTTGCGCATTCAATCATGAGGAAATCATTTAGAACCATTATTGGGGCAGCAGTCTGCACAATCTGTGAGTGGTTGAAAACATTTGTAATTGTTTTATAACCCCTCGCTAACTTGTCTTTGAGCCTTTTCATTAGGACACTGCTCCATTAGTCTAAAATTGGGCCAAGGGCAGAGTTATTCACAGAATTTGTTTTTTCTTTCCTTCTTTCTTTTTGAGGAAGGATATAAAAAGATGAAAAGCACAACGTTCCCACTCCGTGTTCCTTATGAGGCAAATCAATAAAACTTCACGCAACATGGTTAATTTATCCGCCACCATCTTAGCAACCTCTGTTCAGCATGAGAAAAGCCGGCAGCCATTTTGTTTCCCTGTTATCCTGAGCGGCTCCTGTGAAAAGCAGCCGCCTGTGCACGTAGTTAATTAAGCCATAGTTTTAGAGCCATAATTGATTGAATCATAGAGTCATAATAGAAATTGCAGGGCCTCAGCAGCTGTGTCTTACTGAATTAAAACCAGTGGCATCCTCTGCTGGTGAAAGGATATGTTAATAAGGACTTGAATGCAATCAAAATTTGTTGTTTTTGTCCTTTTTTTGAAGCTCGGGTGCTTCTTTTTTCCTTAACACTTTTCCTCAAGGGGACTTATTATACACTTCTCTAACACTGGAGAGTTTGTGCGCGGCGCAGTGGGATGCCCAAAAAAGACCCTCCCCCCCAGCTTCCTTAAATCTGTCAAAGCATCTGCCTCATCCACCCTGACAAATCCTTTGACGTGTGGGGCTAAAGATCAAGCCTTGTATCATTCATGAATGCTGGTGGATTTCCATATCTGACATCGTGCTGACTTACTGCTGTGAGACTTGTGTCCAAGTTCAATCCGCCACCAAATTGTGGCAGCATATGGCGGCCATGGGGATGGTCCCGGCGCACAACTGTGCAACATCATACGCAATCAGCCCACAGCCATTATGTTGTACACATTCAATTGCCGTTGTTGCCCAAATAAAGCGAAAAACTGGAAACCGCAATTTGCTGAAACCAATGCACGGTTTTACACCAAGCATTCGGCGTGTCTGTTGTGATTTCTATCATCTCTCTTATTTGTGCTCCTTCTTGCACCTACTCACTCTATTTCCTCGGCTGACCCTATCTCTGCAGTGCTATAGTGCAGGGAGGTAATGATGAGAAATGGAGTTATACTGCTAGTTGTTAAACCTCGGGCCATACAACAAATGTGCTTCAGAGACCTTGCATTTGTCTCTGAATGGATTAGGTCTGTGCTCCGGTAACCCCATATTTAATCTCTTTCCAGTCTCTCTTGGCAACTTTGTGTTCCTCCGAGTGAGAAATATTTTGTCATTTTCTTTTTTTCTCTCGTCTCTCCAGACAGGCGACTGGAAACCCAAATGCTTCCTTTTCAGATAGTGTTGTGTGTTCTCTTGTTGGCCTTGAATGTCGAACTTGCTTGTGCTGTTGCAAAAGCTGTTCTTTATGCCAGACTGAGTGTCATTGCTCACCTAGTAATGTTACATTTCAAGATGGATTTTTATCCGTAGCTCGACATTTGCTTGTTAGTTGTTTTCTGCTCATTCCTAAGTCCTTTTTGAGATTTAAGCCCATCAACTGGGTAGGTCACTAGCAATGGTACGTTAGCATTGTTTTTTCTGTTCAAGTGGAAGTTGTGTACTTATAATACAAGATTTGTTGTTGATTTACAATCTTGGCTTTTTGCCTGTTTTGACCTGCCAATCTTTTTAGCCTTCCTGATATTTTTTGCAATAGACTCTGAGGCTATGTCCAACTACGTGGCAGAGTGAAAAATAGCATTAAAAACAAGGTTAAAATAAAGAAAGAAAAATTAAGGTACACGTTTTACACGGTCTTTAGCATCCCGAATTAGCAATTAGCCCAATTAGCATGGTTATTTTAAGTCCTAGCCCATGTCCATGTGTTTTCTCTGGAGAATGAAGAAATTTACCTAGCATAAACTAGACCAAGTTTGTTGTAATACATTCAGCCTTCCTCCTGAAGTCGACTGGGTTTATTTGTCAAAATTTGATGGCTTCCCAATTCAGCAAATTTCACAAATTAATCTGGTATGTCTCCTTTTCATACCTCAAATAGTCGTTTACTCATATTTTGTATCTTGGATATGAAGCTACCAAAACTACAAATGTACAAATTTGCAAAGGAATTAAATGCTGAAATGTAGAAATCTGTTGTAGTAGCTTGAATGGACTGCAAAAACTTCACCTAAAATGGATTCTTATATGTTTGTGTTTCCTCTAGCTGTGTTTTGTACACCTCACTGATAGTGAAAATAGCTAACTTTGATTCTTGCAGCAGTAACAACTTCCACACTGAAAAGTGTTGTGATCAGGTGATCACTGACCAAAAGAACATTCACAAGGCAAGACCTAAAAAAATATAAAATCTTATGATTCTGGTTACCAACCTCTTTGTCTATGCAACTTATTGTTTATTTTTTTATTGTTTTTTGGGGTTTTTTTTTGGTGATACTAGATTAGCTTGCGGACATCTTATCTTTTACTAATACTTTTTGCTTTACCAGGCTTTGACTAGCTAATACGGAAATATCGGTTGTTTCCTCCAAAGGACTACATATTGTATAGAGACTACTCTCGGAGAGGAAGAGAAGTCATAGAATGTTAATAAACTGGTGCCAGTGTGTATTAAATTATCAATGTGCATAAAAAATTCATCCCCAAACGTCTTTGACTCTCTCCGAGTCAGAGCACAATTCACTTTTATCTTGTTAGAGAATGGAAATTTTATTACAAGGGAAAATAACACCACTTGTTTTTAATTTTACGTCTCACATCCCAAGCAGATAGTTCGGAGTGAGATAGTTCTGATTACTGCCAATATGTGTAATATTCACGCATTATTTATTCACGCTCTGCATTTCCTGCATGTATGCCTAATAATTCTGGAGCAAGTCTCAGTTCAGAATGAAACATTAGAGATATCATATCGTAGTAATTTACTCCCTGATTTCACTTCTCCAAGAGGAAATTTGAATTATGCTCAGGTAGAGACAATTCGACTGAAAGACGCCACAAGATTAAGCCTTCTGTTTTCATGGTTATTAGACAAGAGCTGGAAAGAGGAGTTTGTATTTCCATCATTCTGCCCAAGAACTCAGGAGTGGTGGGGGAGGACAGAGGACTTGTGTGTCTTTAAACAATTGTTTACTAAGTGCCTGATCTAGTTTCCACACCTCCTTCTTCCAGAACTGTGAACACAATAAAGAATGCCAAGGTGACATGTGCATGCTTTTGGTGTGAGAATAAAGCCAGACGTGTCCTTACTGATTCTATCATGGGGAGCCATTCTTTACCTTGTTCACCGAAAGAACAGAGAGATGGAGAAGAGAGGGGGGTGCTCTGAGAGGGAGGTGCTTGAGGAGAACGAAAATCCAGCGAGAGGGCATAACATCGCTCCCAGGTACGCTGGTCTAACGAATGCTGTTATCAGCTCCCAACTGCTTTCCTCCCTTGATCGATCTGCGGTGTTGGGCAATGCAAATGGATGCAGCTTGCCCTGGGTCTTCCACCATCAATGGAGAGTAATTATCTTCGGCAACAACCAATATTGGATTGTTAAGCCTCAGGATAAGGTAGCTGGCAGAGCCTTCAAACAGTCACTCACCTCCATGGGCTTGAAGGCTGATGGATGGATCAGCTGGGACTAGCTGCTACAGGCGCTCCCGAGGCAAACTAGCAGAGCTACCAGCTCTCATCTCTCCTCTATCTCTCTCTCTCTCTGCCCTAACAGCCCTTTGAATCCCAGAGAAATTCATTTTTAATCTGCCCGGCGGAGGACGCTTTTTGTTCTACATCTCCTTGATCAATCGGGGGGACAATTCATACTAAACAGGAACCTCCAGAAACATTTTCCTGCCGGGTTTTGATGAGAATATTCAAGGCGGTTTACAAAAAAAAATAAAAAATAGATTCTTTTCAAGCATAAAATAGACAGTACATGGAAATATGATGGCAAAAAAAACATGCAATTCTAATGCAGTAGTTGTTGTTCCGTTAGTTGTGTATCACTTGGGTTCCCTGCCACTGTAAAGTCCTTCTGAGTGTTGCATAGTGTCTGAGGTTCTCTGGCCTCTGTTCTCAGGAGAAGTACTCATGCTTTGGAGAGCACTGATGCTCCAAATGGATGACCTAGAAAGCCTGTCCATATTGAAAGATGGGAGTCATTGAATATAGGTGCTCATTCTCACATCGCTGGTCTATGCTACTCGAGTCCCCGTAATGAATAAATCATGGCCTCTGTGAGGCACTCTCCAGACCGAAATTACAATGTACAGCCGCAGAAATAAAATGGAATAAAACATGACTGGGTTCCGTTTTGACGGCGACAGCCAATGTTATGCATCTGCACCATCATTACTTGTAGTAGTCAGTGTGGAGATAAAATACTGTCTAAGCTAGCGGTGGAGTTTTGTTAGCCTTGGTATCCAAGAAAACTAAACGTCTGCAGCTTCTCACAAGGGCTTTGATACCCTTAAGTCCCAAGTATTTTATTTTTCTTAAAGAAAGCATGAGTCAACAATTTTAATTTATGTCATTTCAAAATATTTGCTTAAAAGCTTTGAACGAAGCTTGTTTTTTATGGTCAAAATAAAGAAGGCCTGTCATCGCTGCCGTCCTTCTGCACAGAAAAAATTTTAAAGTGCATGCACCTATTTTAGGAGGCTGTTGAGGAGGGAGATATTGTATGCCAGATGCTATTTCCACAAGGTAGATATTTGGACCAGGCCTGCAGATCCACTCAGTCAGTGGAGGCTTACCTGAGATTAACTGTTCTTCTGGCTGAGGCTGGTAGCATTAGTGGTCCACAGCTGAATGGACTTGAAGCTGAAAGCTGCTTGTTAAAGAGCTGAAGGTCAGGAAATACACTTCGGCTTTTCTCACAGAGTAAATGCGGCAGTTAAACTTTCTGTGGTTTTTGCTGTTAGCATAGACTAACTGCATTACAAGGTGGTTTTATTTACTTCTACTTCTTCTAGACCATTGTATGTAAGAAATACTGTTTGGTTTTCAGACCTACCTCATTGAAGTGATGCCCAGTGTTAAATAATCAACAATGATATATAATTTAGTGGTATTAGCGATGACTGAACACAAAACTGTTCTTCTATGACTTTTCTTGTCACAAAAGAACAGTGACAGGAGATACTCTACAACGTATCCACGATCATGGATACGTTGATCTTGCACCAGCGTACCCATGATACATTGCAATGAGAAAACGTCTAGAAGGAGAACCCAGGCATTGCACTCGCTAGCACACTCTAAGCTATCCTTTTTTGGCTTTAGTGGCCCTTATTTGATGGTTGACTGGAAAGTGGGTTGTGAGAGAAGGGAAAGAGATCCAGCAAAGGTCAACAGGCCAGGACTCGAACCTGTGATGTCCACATCTTAAACTGAACCCTCCATACATAGGTTGTGTGCTCTTACCTCTGACACACCAGTTCTAAGCAATTTTAAGGCATTCCTAGGCCCAAACTGATATAGTCCATCCAGCAGGTTTTGTCCCAAACGGCTTTGAAAGTTTTACTTTTTGAGGCACCATCGAGGACACACAGATTAGGTGCCCTCATCACCTTAATAGACTCCTATCGATATGGATAAGCAGAGGTTATGACAGAGCGCGACACCCTACCTTTTAGGCACACTGGTAACTCTTAAGTTTGGCTTTTTGGTTCAGCTCTTTCTTCACCACATTATTCCAGTTTCCTGCAAACAAGATCCAGATCACTTCACTTCACTTGTTCATTTGCTGCTTCATCCACGGTACTCGTAGTTGTTTGCTTGGGGCAAAGACAGACCCTGAACCCAAAGGAAGCAATTCACTGCTTCCAAGTGAAGAACTATGGCTTCAGACTTAGAAGATCTGGCTCTTATCCCTGCCTCTCTCTCAGGGATATCTGTGGAGTCTAACCCAGTGCAGCACACAGTAAACATGGATCTTGAACTTGTCTTTAGGGAGGATGTGTTGCAAAGGATCCCCCCAGCCCCATTTTTTTTGCCTTGGTATTTTGCAGGCATAGGCCTCTTTCAACCTGACTTCAATCAAGGCTAAGTTAAGCAGGTCATAAGAGCGAACAGGATAACCTCGGGGGTAACTTTGTTGGAGATGTCAAAACTCCATCCTCCTCCTCTTTACCCTCAGAGAGTTTTTCTCTAAAGTACATTAGAAGGTGAACATCTTTGCTTTACAAAAGAAGTACATAGAGGAGTCTGCACGCTCATGACTGATGCCAATCCATACTCCCCGTGGCTATGAAGTTGTAGGGAATTGTTATAGACTGAAGGGGTCAAAAGGGGAAGGAAAAGGAACCCCCCCCCCCACCCCTCGCTGTACAAGAAGACCAAGTATCCATAGTTGAAAAGTAGAAACAGCTTTTATCCATTTGGTGATCATTCCTTATGGAGTATGGCTTACAAATGAGCACAGGCAAGTGCTCCTCATACATTTTTATACTTCATAGATTCAGTGACATGAACACTAAAACTGTTTTGCAGTACAATGTGATGTCTTCATGCATCATGAATATTTAGTGTCCAGCTAAACAAAAGAGTACATGAGAAGTGGAGGGAACATGTCATTTGGGAGATGGCGCTTCTAGCTTTGCACAGTTGCAGGACTGGCTGATATGACAGCTGAAGCTCAGCCAGTTTGGAGGGGAGCAAGCCTCGCCACAGATTCTTCATTGGACTCGGGTTTGGACTTTAACTGGACCGTTCTATCACACGAATGTCTTTTGATCTAAACCATTTCATTATACCTCTGGCTGTGTGTTTAGGGTCATTGCCCTACTGGGAGCTAAAGTCTTCAGTCTTATAAAGGCTTTTTACTTTCTGCTACTGCAGAAAGGCATTCCCACAGCATGATGCTGCCAACACCATGGTTGACAGGGGGAATTTTGTGGTCATCATATTGTTAGTTTTCCTCCACATAGGTTTGACCAGATTACCTTACTTCACATGTTTGAACATGTTTTCTGAGTTTGTTGGTCACCATTGCACTGTTAACATTCATGTGTTAACTTTTAACATTTAAAAATCTATGTGCTATTTAGGCAGCTTTCTGAAGGGAATTTGGCTTTATTTAGAGGTATCAGAGTAAAGGGAGCTGAATGCAAATGCACAAAACACGCTTCAGATTTTAATGTGTAAAAGGTGTTGAAAATAATTGATGATTTTCTTTCTACTTCAA
Organism: Girardinus metallicus; assembly: GCA_903067095.1. Classification (NCBI taxonomy): domain Eukaryota; kingdom Metazoa; phylum Chordata; class Actinopteri; order Cyprinodontiformes; family Poeciliidae; genus Girardinus; species Girardinus metallicus. The sequence continues at coordinate 71,498 of CAEGAE010000360.1, forward strand.
AGTTGAAATCCAACAGAAAACAGCGGCGTTTGTAGTTTCATCCCAAAAAAATATGCGGGGGTGGCTGAGAGGGGAGGGTGTGAATATTTTTAGAACGCAAGCATTTGATATCTAAGTTTACTGGGCATGCATGTATAAACATTACATATTGAAATTGATTTATATTTTAATCAGACTGCATGTATGCACGGGAAGCACATTCGCGTACACCCCACTAAATAATCCATGTGAGCCGTTAGAGGAGGACAACCTTAAGCAGAAACGCGTTTAAAGGGATTAAAAGGAGGGAAACAAATCCCCGGTTCATTATTGGCAATAGTGTTAACAAATCAGATCAAGCTCTCGTACATTGATTGCTCTGGTCTCGTCCTGTCCTCATTTTCAACAGCTGCTGCCACACACACGCACCCAGACACACACGCACACACACACCCTGCCTGACGCGCAGAGCCGCACTGCCTTCTTGTTCTGCGCGCAGAGAGCAGGTCGGAGAGCAGCAGAGCGCACTGCGTTTTTCTCGCCCCGCCGTCTTTCCACTTAACGCGCCCAGGATCTTATGGATAACCGTCCGCCGCCTTCCCCGACGCACGCCAGAGCCCCCGCGCGGGTCTTGGATCTGTATTTCTCCGCGTTCGCCGCCTAAAGATCGACAGATACTTTGTGGAACCTATACTGTGGACGATTCTCGGCGCTGCCTTTCACCGTCCGACAGCTTGGAAAGCCGCATGAGCGCCGCTGGCTTCTGGCTAATGCCCGCTGCGTTCTATTAAGGAGCTTCAAATAATTTCATTTGAGAACTTTGCTTTTTCCAAAATAAAATTAAAAAAAAGAAGAAGAAGAAAACAAGTGTAGAAAAGAAAGAGACTGAAAGAAACTAAGGCGTTTTCTTTCAAGAGACGGACGCGAAGATTTATTGTTCCAGCAGGTTCTGAGCTTTTCACATCGTCCACAACCTTTGAACAATCTATTTCTCCCCCCCACACCAACATTTTCATCTCCAAGTTGGATTTAACCCTAACAAGCATATTTATGAACGTGCGTTGGCATTTTCTTCAGCCTGGCTGATTTGGATATCCTCCTCGACCGATCGCTGCGCATTTGGAATCGGTAAGATGACATTCAGACGACGTTTTGCCCCCTTTTTCTAGTGTCTATATCTGAAATTATGATTTATGATGCTAACACGCAAAATCATACACGATTTCCGCTAAGATTAAATTACTACAATATTGGAGTAATCCGCTTGCTGGGAGCTATGTTCTTTTGTAGTCCGTCAGCGTCGGCTGCAGGCGCATTTCCTCTCCGACGAGGCGCTTCTGCACACTGCAAGAAAACGATGAAAATAAGTTCCGAACTTCGATGATATTTTTGGCTTGTTTTTATCGAATTTATATCATTCATTTCTACCCACCTTTTCGGCTAGTATTTATATAAACGTAGGGTAAGTAGATTTGAATACGTGGACGTTTTTATATGTGCAACATGAGGTTTCAAACCCCCCCGCCCCAAAAAACAAAAAAAAAAAAAACAAAACAAAAAAAAAGCGAACAGCCAGATTTAATTCATATCAGGTTGTCTTGTTTCTGTTGGATCCGGTTTAAGTCAGATCTGGTTGCAGCCACGATGCAGTCACGCAGTCTCCCATCCATCAGGCGGGAGACGAACACAGTCTGCGTCTGTCCCGTGTCTTATACAATCACGGGAGGGGCTCTTTAACAAGGCTCTTTCTGCCCCCCTCCACATGTCGACTCCAGGAATCGGAACCACCAAGGTCAGCCTCACGTTGGCTCCGCATGACACCATGCTGACAGTCTGGTCCAGGATTAGCCGGAAGCCACAGAGCAAAGTTTAGTTTTTTTTTTTTTGTTTGTTTTTTTTTTGAAGATTTAACAACCTGGAACATTTTTCATAACAATCCTACAGGGGCTTATGGATGCGTGTCCCATTTGTGAGCTTATGGTGTTTTGGCCCACTTTATTCTTTTCCCTGAGTATTACCAGAACACCGTCCAGGGAGACCCACAAGTGTTGTGTTCATTAGCGATGCACTCCTCCGTTCATTTTTGCTCTGTGTTTATCCCCAAAGTGGGAAAAACAACCTTGAACCTTCAGGAATTTCACTCAAAGAGGGCATAAAATACGTTTGATGAAGTGATTCTGAATATCTGCTTCATATCTATTTTAGTCTGCAAAAGTTAGTCTCTTTAGTTTTATACTAAACCTAATTGTTTTGGTTTTCCTTTACAATATATATATATATATATATTATACTTGCACTAAGTAAAATGCTATTTATTATCCTATTCTTAAAGGTCTAATTTAAGATTAGAATGACATAATCCAGAAATAGCAAGTACAGGACATACAACAAAAATAATACAACAACATCCAGAGAGAGAACGTAAAATATGATGGCTGTTATTATTCAGCATAATCAAATAAACACCCAGTCCATGTGCAAAACAGCATCCAACAACATCGATGTCAAAACCAATCACATTGACTGAGTCAACTCTTTATTTTATTTTTCTCCCCTTATTCCATTAAAACAGGCTTACACTTCCCCAATGTAACCAGTTCTGTCTAATTCAGCTCCTGTTGTGCATCTTTCCAGGAAACAGGAAATACTCTGACTTTAGTAACAGACATCTATTATCCAGAACACAAAATGTTTTTTAAACCGAATATATATACTTGTAAGAGATGTGCATTTAATTGAAAAGTACCTAACGTGAAGTAAATGTGTTATAAAATACTTGTTTACCGTTTGTTAAATGTATGATTTAAACACAAAAGTATTCTTTTGCAATGCTCTTACTCTCTTGTGCAACACTGCACACATTATGAGCTGCTTGAATGCAGTGCTTGGTAGATTATTATACTTTTAAGTGCCATGTATCCATGTTGGGAAAAGAAAACAGAGAGTTCGTCACAACTTGTGTCATCATCACAATATTTAGCCGCATCACTAATAATCTAGCCTACTGTCTAGTCCTGTAATCTCCATAAAGGCTGCTTTACACATATCATTTTGTTCTCATCAGAGTTAGTGGGAAGCCACTATTTAAAGGGATCAGAGCAATAATGAAGTTCCCACTGAATCTTCTCTGTCCATTTATTATCTCCTCGCGTCGCCTGTCGGTTCCGGGCGTCTTTGGGATGGGAGAGCAAATGACATTGTAAAACCAAAATTGCTTCTTAACCTGCAATGTCTCCCACCGTCATGTGAAAATGCGAATCTATTTTCCGCTCGCTGGCACCTATCTGCAATCTGCCACAGATGGGCCCCTGGAATTAGCTTGCAAAAACCCTCTCTTATTCCTATCTTCAAAAGCCCATTTATCTCGAGCGGAAAGCCGATAAGAGACAGGCCTGCTTGGCAAATGTGATAAGAGGGTGAAAAATCCTCCAGCTATTTGTAATGTAAGAGTTCAGGCAGATCACAGCTGGGGAAGACATGACAAACCCCGCATCATGAGACTAATGCCTTGTGCCCCCCGAAGCCTGGATAGGAGATAGAAGAAGAAGAAGAAATGGAGATTTATTCCGGATGCGTGCATGAGCTCAGAGGTGAAAAATGAACGAGAGCAACGTTTGAGAAAATAGTCCCAGCACTCCGATGCGACGACGTATTCTCAGTCGTGACGACGGCGCCCTGGAAATACAGAATGCCGGAAAGTCTGTCTGCCGGCTGCTGTGTGTCTGATTTTTGTTGCACGCAGACTCCCTCTGATAACCTAAAATCAAGGGTGAGGGGGACAAGATGGGTGGTATGTGGGGGAACTTTCAGTTTTAGATATGTTGCTAAAGCGTCGCTTAGGGTGGAGCTTGTACTGAAAGTCCCAACTGGAATCTGTCTAAAGACGTGGAGTTTATCCAAATTGGCTTATACAGTGAGACTTAAGCTGTCCTCTGAGATACTCCAAGAAATATAGATGGGTGCTTGTGCTGCAGATTTGAAGAAAAATGTTCCACTCCTGCAGGCAAATGAATGCCAGCAGTACTCGACATACTATATGTATGTATATATATATATATATATATATAAGAGATAGATAGATATAGATATTCTATCTTTGTGCTGTTGCTTCACAACTTCCAGAATAAAGTGCAGGTTTGTTCTGGCTGTTATTTTTCTGGTGATGAAAATCAAGTCTCAAAGCTCTGTGAGAGACCCTCGTTTACTTTTTCAACATACTCACACCAGAGTACTGAAGCATTATTCATTTAATTAAAAAAAAAATTCATATAGCACTGGTCCACAACAGATACAATCTTTAGGCAATTTACAAGACAAACAGATTCCAATTTATCTAGAAAAGTACGTAATCTAATCAGTTCGGAGCATATAGACGGAGTCAAATTCAGTTACTCCAGTCCAATTTGCCAACTGATTAAAGGCTGTCTATAAATCACGCTGTGGATAAATTTTCAAAAAGCATGCAGAGAAAGACTGAATTTCATAAAATGTACTCCCAGTTAGCAATTTCTCTCATTCAGACGTGTGGGTCAGAGGAAATGTGGACATTCATCACTTCCTAACAGTTGATGCACAGCCTGTGACGTTAGTACTTCAAGGACACTCCCAGAGCTCCGGCACCAGTCGGCGGAAGACGGAGAATTTATGCTCGTCCCTCTGGCACTTAGATCTACATCTTTATCCTGACAAGAAACCCGCCATAAAACACCCTCTCCGCGCTAGAAACGGAATGAGTCTTCTCAGGGGGAGCGGTAGTGGGGGAAGCAATTGGCAGGCGGGTTTCTTAATGCACATTACAGATCCGTCTCTGTTTTCAACATTTAGGGTTATAAATAAACTTTAGGTGCTATGCAAAGCCAAGGGGCTGTGAAGGGCCAAAGCCATGTCGGCAGGAGAAAATCTATTTTTCCCTTCACTCTTTATTGTAGTGCTGTGTTTTTTCTTTTTTAATATATTTTAAAGCTACCGGTGTAACTTCCATCAGACAGCGGGGGATTTATGTTAAGGTCCAAATGGAAGTGACCGGTGACCTTTCTTGTGGCGTTAGCCGGCTTTCAAACTGCCACACAATTGACTGTTTCGACAATGAGCCGCAGCTCTTTGTCCTCCTCCCCTTCCCTCTTCTGATGCTATTTCCTAAATGTGGGCATCTGCTCACCGAGGGACCCAGGGCTTATAGCGCCGCTGCTTTTTTAAATTTGTTTTTCTCTCTTGGCTCAAAATGTCAGCTGCGTGTGGCTGCGGCACAAAGCAGTCATCCAAGGTCTTTTGTATACCTCGAGGTCGGCTGAAGGCCTGGGTCACTCGGTCGGCGGGTAATATGTGTTTGAGGCTGCAGGCTGAATGTGCAGAGCTCTTTGCATGGCTTCTCTGGCAAGTGCGGTGCCTGAGAGGCAAGGTGGAAATGGAAAACTGTGTCCTCCTGTGATGTTATTGTTGTTTCCTCTTGTCTGCCTGACAAAGTGGAGCCCTTTTCATTCAAACAGCTCCTGTACATATTCCAAGGAGCTCTCCCTTTAATCCCCCAGTTCTGCTACAATTAGCCTTTGATAGCAGGTCATGATTTACAGAGGGAGGGGAGACAAACCAGATTCTCTTTGATTCCGAGCTGCTGAGCATCTCCTGCCCATCTCAAGGAGACATGGAGGACTGGGGGGGGAGGAAGCACTTGAGCAAATTCCCCCCCGTCTTTTGAGGGCACCGACCTGGATCGACCTGTGATTCTGGCAGTGGGCCACGTTCCACCTCTCTCTCCCGTTTTCCGATTTTCCCGAAAGCGGCTTCCCCAAGAGCGGGACGTGTCTTTTGTTACCTTTATGAGGCGTAATTAAATGTGCGCGGCATGGCACAATGTTTGAGCAGGAACCCCAGGCGTGCCATTAGCCAGATGTGGCTGCTCAGCCCCTTAATGATAGAGGAACAGAGGCGGAGAAGACGAGCCCAGGAGTCCTTCATCACGCTATCCCGAGGTGTTGTGTGGGCCTAATTGCCCCATCGTTTTGTGCACCATACGAGCCCCTGTGACACAGAGCTTCATGCATTCATTATGTCTTCTCGCTGTGCTGCTTTAGGTCGTGGTGCTTAAGTGTACCCAGAGGTGGGCGGTACACTTCAGCAAGACTGAGCAGGGAAAAAGGGATTCTTGAAGGGACTTCCTAACACCTATCTTTTAAACATTGGGCATAAGTCATGGATTAATGTACATTATGATCCAAGTATTGGAGAGTTTATTGTAGAGATGAACCATTCATTCCTCCATTTTTCCCTCATTTGTCTTAGGTTAGAGATTGTGGATCTAATATGTAAGGGTACATTCACACTAGCCCTATTTGGTCCACTTTAACCAAATTCTAGTTCTAGACAAATATGTGCCTAGAAAGTGTGAGTTGTTTCACAAGATGTGAATCCGCCATCGAACTCTGATAAGCCTTGGTCTCAGTTTGGTTAAAGTGAACTCTGTTGTGGTTTGAATGCATATATGAAGGCCAAGCAGACTTGAGGCTGCTCCAAAAGCAGGAAGCGGATTATAGCGCAGGGCATTCTGGGTAAATACGACCATAAGAAGCGCTCAGATCTAGCGCTAGCTGGAGAAATGGCTTGTGGTTTTTAGCCAAAGACAAGAGAAAACCTGAAGCTGCTAAAATCTAATGCCTCTCCATTTTTGTTAACATTTTATATAGAAGGAAGATGCTTCCTTCAGTGGTTCTTGGTGCAGCACCACCACAGCCGAGGGGGTGAGCAAGTTTTTAAAGGGTTTGGATCGTTTGACACAATGAAGTGTGAAAGCAAACTGCTCCAGCAGAAAATGCAGTTTTGGACTTCAATTCAACCTCAATTTCTCCCCTGATCATTTATTCATCAACTAATTTCCGAGAAACCAGGCATGCACTTTAAATTACCTTTAGAAGTTGGTAAATGTTAGCGATTCATAAATGTGAAAAGTTATGCAATTCATTGATTTTTGGTTAGATTCAGCAGAGCTGCACAATACATGTAACAGCAGTCCTCACCACAAAGTCAGCATGTGCAACAGCATGAATGCAATATATACACTGCCTGGCCAAAATAAAAGTCGCCACCTGGATTTAACTAAGCAAATTGGTACAAGCCTCCTATTGGATCTAGCAACATTGTGTGCCCAAAGAATGAGGTCAGCTGACTACCTGAATATACTGAATGACCAGGTTATTCCATCAATGG
>CAEGAE010000364.1:0-19310 GCA_903067095.1 Girardinus metallicus
TATATATATATATGCTGCTTAAAGTAGCATAAATGTCCAATATCAATGTGTTGTCATGTACTTTACCTTTCTGGCTGGAGTTAGGAGACAGAGTGGATGATATTGGCTTTTCTGTGAAGAATATGGAAATACAGAAATTTAAAAATATTCAAACTGAAACAACAGATAATTAGTTTTCAGCTGTACCTCCTGTGTATTTGCAGATAAAATTGTTCTTGGTTTCGCAGTTGTCATCGTTCCACTGGAACATGTAGAGCCCACCGTGACCGGCCGGAGCCGACGGTTGGTGATACATCACCACACACACTTCATAGCCGCACGACGGCTCATCAATGTGCCAGTTCCTGAACACACAGACGGAGCACATTTAGTGTCTTGGGAAAGTATTCATATAGCTCTGACCTTTACTCATTTGGTCACATTATAACCAGAGATTTTCATGTAGTTTTGGGGGCATTTTCTTGTGATAGATAAATACAAATGTAAGCGATTAATGGGTTCCAAGAATCCACAAAAGTCCATTCTGATCAGTTGTCTTCATAACCCAAATTATTGGTAATTGGAATAGTTTTATGATCTACTGTGAAAGATTAGCATCAGTTGTGCAGCAGAAACTCATTATTGTTGAGATAGAAACTTTTGCTTGGAAAAACAAAAGTTTTGAATAAATCTGTTTTTGCATTGATTTTCCCCCTTTTATTTCTCTGTTCCCATTTTATGCAATCATCTTGTACACTGTTTTACCTCAAGATGGTTCTCTATGACTAGTAGAGGATTGTTGAAATTAATTTAATTCAAGTCTTTTAATTTATTCTATTTTAGATGAAGGGCTTCTGTTTGTATAACTCAGCCTAAACCCTGCCTCATAAACCAGGCCAAAAATCTTATGGTCATAAAATCCACATATTCCTTATTTTTGCAGGACACTTAGTTTGAAAATTCTGCTGATCATCTATGTAAAGTCAAGAATGATTAGAGTAAATAAAACATGTTTTATAACCTGTCTCTGGCATGTTTCTCTTTTTGTTGCCAAACTGAACTCACTGTTGGCAGCATCACTGGTGTTGTTATCTTGATTAATGGCTCCCGTTGTATTTCAATTAGATTTTGACGTGTACCTAATTCAGTGGCCACAGAGTGGGTATAACTCGGCTGTCTGTGTTTCCCTTAACAGCTCAGGAAATTAAAAAAATTTCCTGAGCATTTAAAACATTTTTAAAAATTAATTTTTTTTTAAATGTGCACATTTAAAAAAATTTTAATGTGAACATTTAAATTTATACAAAGTCTGAAGGAGTTTGGGTAATTTAGATCTGAAGCTTCCGGGCGGCAGGGTTCCTATAAGACAAAACTCATCTCGAAATGCTAAAAGCTTTTAAAATGACTGTTGTAGTTGATAGACCCGTTTAGAGGGCTTTATGATGCCCGTTCAAAGAACATAAGAGTTTGTTCCAATTATAAAGGATTTACACTATTCAGCCTCCTTGGGAGAGTTTACTCTTGAGTGTTTGATAGGAAATTCTGACTCATGGTTATGAATCAGGAGGAACTTTGTGAATTTCATACAGATCTTTACCTTGGTGGAATAGCCACGAAGGCTGATTGTCTTTTCCACAGGCATTTAGTGAATCTGGAGAAGGCTTACAACTTTTTCCATAGAAACATTTTGTGGAGGAAATTGTGGATATATGAGGTGCTGAGGATGATTTTAAAGGTAACACAAGAGCTGTTTCCTCATTCACAGATAAGTCTGTGCTTGTCTGTGCTCCTTGTCCCAAATCTTCCTTTGGTATTCATGTAGAGGATATAAAGAAGCTATCATAAAAAAGCGATTGGTTGGATTAATCTTTGCGTTTTGCAGATGATGTGGTTCTGTTCCCGTCTTCAAGTAATTACTTTCAGCATGATCAGAGCTGAGTGAGAGAGCCAGCTGCTCTAAGTGTGAAGCCATGTCCCTCAACTTGAAAGATGTAGGTTGCTACCTTCAGGTTGGGTGTCAGAGGAGGTCAAGTATTTTTGTTCATGAATGTTGGTAGGATGGAACAGGAGATGGAAATTGGTTCAGAACCTCGTGTGCCATAATGGAGGTTCTGCCTGGTATATTGACTTGAAAAATAATTAAAGCAAAAAGGCAAAGCTTTCGATTTACCAACTGTCTACATTTTGACCCTGACCTTGGTCATGACATATAGAAAATGCCTGAAGGAACAAGACACAACTGGCTGAAATAAGCTTCCTCCATCAGGTGGCCGGGTACAGCCTTACAAATCAGGGGAGAAACTTTGTCAACAGGGAACTCAAAGTAAAGCAACTACACATTAGTCAATTTAGGTGGCTCGGACATCTTATCTTCTTCACTTGAAGGTTTTCTGGGCATGTTGGGAAGGAGAATCTGGGGAAGACCCAGAACCCCCTAGAAATCTCATACATGCCCTATGTTCTGGAAACAGAGTGATATCCAGGATAGAGAGATGGTTTCCCTTCTGGACCGCTTACTTCTGCAACACGATCTCAGATGAAGAGAAAACAACAGACAGATCTTCAGGATTCTTTAAAGTAAGATTTGTGGCGGCTGCTCTGTTGGACCAGACAACACTTTGATAGGCTGGAATAATGATTGCACTAAATGAAAGTGAAATGAATTTGTGATAAAATGATTCTGTAACTGTGTGCAGCTTATAAAAAACCCATGAATGACCCCTGGCAACCCCTCCACTCTTACCTGAACGAGGATTTGCTCCCGTCCAGCCAGTAGTAATGAGACGAGCAGTCCGAGCTGCTGTCCTCATGTCCCGGTCCACGCCGGAGACCTATCCAGAAGTCTCCATCCGTGGGACGGAGATCTCTGATGAGATGCTCTATGACCTTCTGCTCGGATGCAGATTCGATGCTCAGCAGCTGGCCTCCGTCTCGTTTGCAAGCGCTCTCTGCCTCCTCAAAGTTCAACTTCCAGCGCAGTTCTGAGAAATAGGCCAGTTTGTAACAAGGTCTCCCTTTTCCTGTCTTGCACACTCTTTGGCCTGGACGGAGACACCAAAAAAGGGACGTCAAGTAAACACGTGGGATCTTTTCTTTACTGGTTTCTAACAATGTCGCAAACATATACTGAGATACATGCTGAATATGTTGTCTGTGTACCTCTCGCTTCAAATATGTCTGCTTCAGGAACCAAAGTCCAGTTTAGAGTCCAGAAGCCAAAACAAAAACAGATCCTCAGATTAATTCAAATGTTCTTGACTTTGTGTTATATTTTTAAGAGTAGCTTACCTGTAATGACGCTTACTGCTGCAGATGGATGAACACAAAAGAGCAGGAGAAAAAAGGCAGTTATCAGCAGATCCATCTTCATTTACTGTTTTCAGTTTTCTACCAGAACTTCAACTGAAGTTTCGTCCTTTTCATTTCTGTTCATCTGTCAGGTCGTTAAATCGGTTCAAACAAATCCAGAAAGTCCATCTAAATTCCACAAAAGTGTGAAAAAAAAGTTCTGAAAAGGTTGAAATTGAAAGACAAAAAGTGATTTATTTTACAAAACGGGGCAAGAGGGACAAGTCTCCTGTTGTATCTAGTGAAAAGGCTGTGTGTGTGTGTTTCAGAAGGAGGAGCAGAGAGAGAGAGGAGGAGAAAAAGACTTCATCTTTGGGAGGGGGGCTGTAATCTGTTAAGAGCAGTCTTAATGATAAGAGAAGAGAATACATTGATCGCTGGACATCCAATCGCCCAAGTGGTTCTCATCGTAAATGCTGACAAGAGGCAGATTTCACTCATTTCTTTATTACTTAAGCTTTCGATATTATCATTACAAAAGTGTTACATGAAAACGATCCCTCTTAACTCGATCAGGGATCATTTAAAACATTATTCCCAGTTCCTCTGGTCTGCAGCACTCTTACTGGTTGCAAAGCAGCGTAGATCTTTGTTTGACATCTAAGATCTCTATTGAATAAAAAAAAGTAAAGATGAAAGCTGAGAAATGCACTTTACATACTTGGATATATGTGTCAAGGTTTGATTTAGATGCATTACCTCAGTTGGGAAGACATGACTTCACCTTTTCAAATGAAGCCCTCTTTTCTTTAAATCAATAAGCAGAGTGCAAATGGAACAAAAGCAAATCTGTCTTGAACTGTAGAAGAAGCAATCCGTATTTTAACCAGAAATAATGCTCTCCATCATCAGTAACTATTATTAGTGGGGCTTTTAGATGACATTTTTTAAGCATTCATTGTCATATTTAAATCAAAGATAAGAGAAACATTTATGTACAGTTAGTTTTACAGGAGCTTCTGCTGTAAAACTGAACTCATCTTTCACTGCAGCAGCTTGATGTCAAACTGAAAAATTACTAAAAATATGACTTCCAACCGGACCGCATTTAATCAGTTGGGAGCCTTTTTTATGTCAAGAATAATATGAAATAAATGGGAGTTAGGCATGCTTCTGATTTGTGTATCCCTTTATTAAGCTAAGAAAGGAGGTTTGATTACTAATCCAGATGTTTTATGTTTGGGGGGAACAAATGTGTTGTTACACAAAGGCTCACTACTCCTCAGTCGTGTTTCTTCATTTTAGTACTTTGACTATTTAAAGTGAACACATGCACTTTTTGGATCAAATGTGTAGGCAAGTTGTAAGACAAACCTAAAAATCATTAATTTTGTAATCCTTTTGAATCTTAAGGAATCATTTAGATTTTTATGACGGTTTTAGTCAATTTTACTTATACTGGAAAAGCTGGTGAATTTATCTAACAGTTTTACAACTGTTTAAATTGAATTTAAACAGTTAAACCTCTTGTCTTGTTTTGTTAAATGGTTAAATCAGTACTTAGCAAAAATGTAACTTATCAAGCTGAAGTCAAAGAGGTTTTTACTTCAGTAAATAGCAGTTGAATTTGGAAGGTCCTGACACTAAACTTTATCACCAGTTGTAGGAAGATCTTTAGCTGATTCCATGTGTGATTACGTTTTCAGTTTCTTTTACAAATTTTAGATCAATTAGTACATTTCAAAACGAGGTTAACTGATTATTAAAGACAAATTGGGCTTTACCTTTTGGTAATTAATGTGTGTGTCAGCAGCATGTTAGCTGAAAAATATGCCCATTCTTCACAATATGACAAACTGGGCCAGATTAAAAGAACAGCATCTTTGGCCATTCATTTTCAAGCTGTGCCACAGACATTCATTTACTTTGTCAGTCTAAATATGCTTTGATCTAAACCATTCAATTTTGTCAGGTTGTTTTCTTAGGGTCGCTGTTTCACTGGAAGATAATCTCCAAATTCAGCTCAAGTCGTTTGCAGCCTTTTTGTATGACTGCCTTGGCCATGTTTCTTCATCCATCTGCCTAGTAATTCTGATTGGCTTAAATGTTCATGCTGAAAAAAAAAACATCCCAGCAGTATGATGCTGCCACCACCATGTTTCACTGTCATTTGCCATTTTCGCTGTCCTGGTGGCGATGTGTTGATTTTCTTTCTTTTTTTCAGAGGGATGTTTAGAGTCTGATATATTCTGATTTCTGATCTAGCTCTGTTTAAAGTATTTCAGAACTTTCTCGCTGTCTGCTGTGTTCGTTGGTCTTCGTGATGTTGTTTGATCCTTAATGTTCCCCAATAAACCCATTAGACCATCACAGAACAGACTGAATTACACACAGGTGGAATATATTAACTAATCTGGTGACTTCTGAAAGCAGTTAGTTGCACAAAATTATATTTAAAGGCAATGAGGGAAGAGTGCAAAAGTTTTTCCCAATCATGCACTACCTTGAGTTGGTTCTCAAGAAAACGTTAAGGTTTGGGGGTTTGAACATGACAAAATGTGAAAATAGTCTAATGGGTTTGAATGCTTTTGCTTCTAGTGTACACACTAGTAAGTCAGAAGTTGTTAAATTTGCATTACCTGATGTTTAAATTTACCACAAGAATAGAAAACAGGTCATGAGAGTTCAGGCAAATAAGGTTTCATTGTCTATGCGTGCAATTTCATTTTAAAGTAACATGATCAGCAAAAAATATGCATTCAATGCATGTAATCTTCTTTTCTAGAGCTCAAAAGAGGAGAAAACGTGTATGCATGCAGTTCCTAATGGCAGCAATTTCTGAAATGGCCTATAAGGTTGATTTAGGGCTCTCAGTGAGACAGATCAGCCAGAGTTTAAACAGCAGGATGCTTCATCAGGAATATGCTGTGTGTGCTAGCAGTGCACAGACGGTGAAGAGAGGAGGGGCTTAGCGGGGCCTGAAATTACCGCCCCTCATGCATGCTGCTCCATCCAAACACCGCTAATCAGTTTAGGTGTAGATTGATTTCAGTGAAAGCCGAGGGTTCAGCTTCAGTTAAATAGAAGGCGGAGAATGAGGCAGCTGTGCTCCAGATAGAAAAGAAGACGGAGAGGTTAGCGAGCCCTCAGGAGGGATTCAATAAGCGTAGGACCCTGGTTTAAATTTCCTCCCTGTTTACGGCATCTGAGACCTGAAGAAGCTTTCATTCAATTAAGCCTCTGCCATTTGTCCGTCATCGCACACAGTCTGTCTTCTCCTGTCTCTGCCATCCTCTCTCATCCCACTGACCTCCTCCCTCTCTCAAAGTTAGAGGGAAACCAGACAAATGTTCCCAGGGGGGAAGCAGTACATCACGCCTCTGTTGCTGCACACATACACAGAAACAAGGGCTCAACATTAATATTGAAACATCAAAATTTTCTGTGATACTGCCGCAACCAATATGCATTAGTACGGAGGTTTGCAAAAGTGTACTTTTTTTATTATTATTGAAAGCTGGCTGGGTGGTTATGTGGCAAAACAAAATAATTTGAAGCAATGAAATGGCTCCAACCGCAACAAATCATTCTTGATGTAATTGCCTTGTTTGTGTCGGGGTTGTAAAAATACAACAGCTGACAAATTCAGTATCGTTTCATCTCACGGCCATAAAGAGAAAAAGAAAAACCTAATTACACAAAAGAATAACTCTCCACTAAATCTAATTTAAATGATCTGGCTGTGGCACACAGCCAAATGGAGTGTCCGCATTGCGTACGTCTGCACCGGGAGCTGGAAATGGGGCTTGACTCACTGACCCGGAGGGAGGCGGGGGGCGAGCTGGAGAGCTTTATCAGCAAGAGCTGAGCAGCCATAAAAGAGTTTGGATGAAACCTTTTAAGGGCTGGAGCAATTCCTCAAAGTGCTCCTTTTTTCATTTTCAATTTTGGAAAAGACAGAATTACTTAGGAATTGCTCATTTGGAATGGAGAAACTATTTGTTAGAAAGTTCTGCCATATAATAGAAAATACCTTTCTACATAGAGATCAAAGATAAGCAGTCTGTTAACTCGAATATGTTGAGAAAATAAATGTAAGAGCTCTGCTGTTTAGTAATCAACTTGTAAGAACGAAGTGTTTATGAAGTCCCTGCCAAAGATAAAAATCTAAATTCAAACTACCACAAAAGCAGTATAAAAAACATTTTTAGGTTGTTACTATGTTAAGATAGCTATCAAAATATGAATATTGTTTCCAATAATGTCTACAAAGCATTTTATAGTTTTTAATTGTTTTTATTTAGGATTTTAAGTCACCTTAATGGCCCCCGATGAGATTGTTTAAGATTTAAACAGTCCCATCAGTCTGCATCATCATGCATCAAAATCAGTTTCTAAATCAGATTCTAAAACTAATGTTCCAGATTATTTCAAACAATTTATTGAAACTAAGATGAGTTTTTTTTAATTGATCGGGGTCTTCCTTAATTTAATAAGATTCTAATAAAGATGAAAATTGACTGATAACCACATAAAAACACATTTTCTTAAGTCAAAAAGACCTTTCTCAAATAACTCTACTGTATAATTTTGTCCTAATCATCTTCAGAGTCACCATTGGTAATTTGTAGGTCATGTCCCTTTGCTCTATATTGGCTGCTTCTCTTGTTGACTCTTCTGCTGTTGGGTTATGCAAGGACTCGGATTTGGTTGGTCATTTGTGGGAACTGATGTCTATTTGTTAGTTTGTCTTGGAAAGTCATGATTTGTGCAACATCTGATTTAAAAAAAAAAAAAAAAAATCTCCCTCAGGCCATTTGGGGCATGTGAGACATAGTGTGGTTTAAACTCAAAGGAAAAAGTCATAGATGATTGTTTCCATTTAGTATTTTAAAACCTGGTAAATGAAAATAAAAAGCTGAAGCTGTGTGCTGATTCCTGAGTAGTCACTATTTGCTTAAAAAAATAATCACTTTAGTTTTGTTTGTTTTTCAGCTGAAAAAAGTTAAGGCAAATCCTGCAGGTGATTTTGCTCAGTCACAAAAAATAATTACCTTTTGATGTGAAGAATGAGAAAGCCCAACTTTCTATAAAGAAAACGACAACAGGTAAAATACCATGATAGCTTTAATCCAAGATATAGTTATTTTCCAGATTACCTGCATCTTTGAAACAGCAAAACATACATCAAAACCTGATTTGATGCACACATAATCATTCATTCAAGGTTAACAGAGGGAACATTTTGACGATTTATTTTCAAATGTTACATAAACACTGAATGCCTGTCATGTGGGGTACAACCAAAAGGTCAAAGTCTGAAAAGATAGCAAATGTGTGAGTTTAAAATGCCTTAAGTGCACATTTTATGTTATGATCCAATTGTAGTGTGCTGTTATGTTCAGTTTTTCAGAAATTTCAATGCTGTGTAGTCTTGATTATCATCTCCAAGGTTCTGAGAAAGAAAAGGGATCATTCTAAACAGATTAATATGGAAATCTCTGGCCTCATCATTGGACTCAATCAGACCGCCCGTGGAGCCGCACAGTGCCTGTGTTCCCCAGCTGACCACTCCAATCTGTGAAGAAGTAACTAATCTGTCATCTCAGTCATTACTTTGATTGACCTGCTCTTTTTAATCCATGTTTATAATGATAAATAACTTTCTGACACATTTGTTGCACACGGCTCTTTACCTGGATTGTCCGCTGGTTGAAGTTCTTGAACACAGCACCGCCAGAATCCCCTGTCCCGAGAGTTTTCCACAGACAGAATTACCAAACCGAACCACAGTTGTTAATCATGTTGAAAAGTGACAAGAGCATACCCACCTGTGCATGCTATGTGATCTCTGTGCCCAACCCGACCACCGGTGCACAAGAAGTTATCGGTCACAGCAACCCTTTCGTCTTTTGTGGTGATTCCTGGTGCCGCAAGTGCTTTTTTGATGCACAAATCTCTCTGCAATAAACCATTCAAGCATCAAAGAAACATAACGTTGGCAGATAAAGTGTCTCATTTATATAAAACTTACGTTTTCTCCAAGCTTGGCGAAGACGGTTTTTTCTGCTACCAGCGGGTGCTTCCTTGTTAGGAAACCGAGTTGCTCACGATAACTCTTTAACAGGACCTGCTCTGTTAATTCAGAATACAATGTAATTTGTCAGCGGCCTCCATTTTGACTCAAATGATAACTTGACAGTCTTCCTCTATAAAACATTTTCTAAATCTATAAAATGCCTTGCTCCATGAGACTACATTTTTTCAGAAAAAGAAGGAAAGAAAGTGTGTTATACTTTAAAGAGCCATTGGGGTAATTTGTAAAAAAAAAAAATATTAAAAAAACTATTTTCTTTTTTAAAAGAAAGCTACACTCCAGAAAAATAAAGTTCAATACAGTTCTTATATATGTATCTTCAATAGTAAGCTTTTGAAGTCACTTTATTACAATTTGCTGTATACACGGGGTGAATAATTTTAAATCTCAGAATCATATTTTGAAGGGCTCCCTACCATACTGGTTGATAACATAATCTAACACACATGAATAATAATCATAGATTGATTAAGTGTAGAAATTAACCTCAGAATCAGAGGAAATCCTCACATTAATTTGCCTTTGTTTTGCTTAATTGTAAATTAAATCTTTGGAAGTTTACAATATAACCAGGACATAAATGACCTAAAAGTTAAAAAAAAAAAATGTATGATGGTTTTGCACCTCATGATAATAATGTGTCAGTAAGTAAGTTTCGTTTGTTGTTTTAGTTTAGATATTTTGAATCAAAAAGTGATGTGGAAACAACATCCAGCCTAAATAATCAGGATGCCTGTCAGAAGCAAAAGCAAACTAAGGTGCAGCTCCACACCCCACAAAGCATAGATGGCATAAGGTTCATATTTATAACTATCTTGTTCAGAATTATTTTAGTTTAAACAAAATGTTTAACAAAAATAATTAAATATTGGAATTTAATAATTAATAATTGAACAGCTATCAAAATGTGTTGATGAAATCTTTATAATTCAAAAGGTATGCTCGCTGTCATGCTTTAATTCTTCTGTTTTGGTCTTAGTTTTTATTTATTTTGCTGTTCATATCCATGCTAGGATCTCATCTTACAGCTTCACTTTCTGAGTTAACTAAGAATTGTATTGTAAGTAAAAGTTTTAAAAATTGGCCTCTCTTTTCTGATATTTATATATTTTTATTAAAATACTGGCACCTCCATACTAAAAGAGGAAGTTTTAACCACATCTTTGCTATTTATGTGCAACTGTCACCTTATGGTTTAAATGGGAATTTTACATACAGATTTTTTAAACAGTATTTCTATTATTATTATTATTGTTATTATTATTATTATTATTATTACTATTATTATTGTTGTTATTATTTTGCAGCAAAGGGATGACAAATTCTGTTCACTTTGTTACATTTTTAAGAAAAAATAAATTTATCTAAGCTCCTTTTTGCTGCGGTAGCTTTTTGTCAGTCATTTCCTGATTTCTGGAGATCAACACATATTTATAGGACTAGCTTGAGTGTTATGCACTCATATGTTACCCATTTTGAAGAGTGTCTAAGAGATCAGATAATTTTGTCTCTGAAAAGCACTTATCCAATAAACTTTACTTACGTACTCCCTCCATGAAATATAAGAATAGGGAAAGAGTGACAACGTTTGTGCTACTGTTTCAATTTGAATTAGTTTTTAATCTGTCTGACTTGTTTCAAGCATTTTTGGGTGTTCTCATAATAGTTTGCTATAATTGGGGCCAATTCCTCCTGACAGAACTGGTGAGTCGGCTTTACTCAAACCTTTGAAAGTTTTTGGAAATGCGATCAGGCATTTTTCGAAGCCACTAAAAAGCAATGACTTTGTTTTTATTACAGCCCTTTTTCTAAATATTTTGGTGGTAACTTTAGAGCCATTCTCAATTTGAAGACAGAAGACATAAGATTTTTTATGTGTCATTATGTTTCTAGAACATAACGAAATTGGAGTGGTATCCTCAGTGATAAATGGATAAATAAATAAAGTCTTAATCAGTCCTTAGGCTGCAGGAAATGGGTGAGAGTGTGTGAAAGATCTACTTGTTCCCATGGTGGATGCTGGTTTGATATTTCAACTTAATGTTTTCCCTCCTTTTGCCAACTATTTTGTGAATTGGATCAGTCCATTCTTTTGATTTCCATGATGTAGCACAAGGAAGCTGGGTGTGTGCGGTGTTGCCTTTGAAATGCATCTGCAGGCATATCTCCATTTAACTAAAATTGTTATCATCATCTAATCATACAGTGTTAACGCCTGATTTCAAGTGTACACAGCAGAGTACAGGAGCCAAACCACCAGACCTTGTTGCTTGCATGTTGACTCGCCAACCAGGTTGAGAGCGTCGCTGGTCTCCTGGGTGCAGGGTATGCATATTGGTCTGAAAGAAATGGAGGTTTTTGAAACAGGAATGTGAAAATTGCTATATCAATAAAAAAATTCTAACTGTAGCCATGTTATTTAAAGAAAAGATGTTAAATACCTCACAGATTCAGAGATCTTCACTGGTTCTTCTAGTCGGATAATGGCCAAGTCATAGTCATAAAACTCGGCCACGCCTTGTTTGACTTTGGCCGTGATGTTATACAGTGGGTGCAGCATGAAATTTTTCACATTTTTCTCTGCATAAATAAAGATTAAGCATGTGCCATGATTAATTATACAGACTGATTAAAAAAGTTGGAGAAATTTAGTTACAATGTTGTGTTCAAACACAGTATAATAATCTATAATAAATGTCTGATGCTGCAACTGCATATTAAATGGTGATTAAAATGGAAGCTTGTTTTGTCAAATTGAGAAGCAAAGGCATTGATATTTACCTTTGCTGCCCTGTCCATCTTCAATTTCAACTACTATGTTCTGTGGCAAATCACCAAAGGTGAAGCAATGAGCAGCAGTCAGGACAAAGTCCGGAGACACTAGTGAGCCGATGCAAGTTTTTGCTTTCAGTCCCTGAAGTTGTACAGAACAGGCAGTGGAGAAAGTGTATGCTGTTAAACCAACATGACTTTTTGCTAAAATAAAGATGTAACATAACTCTAACAGAACCATAAATAAATGGTGCTGCAATAATTACATTTCATGGCATTTTAATGCTATTTTGCTGTATTATTAATTAACTAAATTCTGAATTATTCACCTTGTTAATAATAAATGCCAACCATGGATATCTTTTCTTTTTGCTTTCTTTATCTTCCGTGGTATCATAATCCCTGTGCAGGCCACACATACCTACAACTTCGCTTTCATCTGCAATAAGCAGAACAACAAGAAACTCAAATACATGGTTAGCGTAAATGGTAAACAAATGGACAGTATAAAGAAATTAAAAGTAAATATTTAAACTGTAAAGGAAATAAAAAACCAAGAAGTTTGGAGCCTATTGCATTAAATTAAAAGACTCCACTCAGGTCCACTGAGGTGCTTCATCACATCCATCCCGATCAGAAGAAAACAACTCTCTTCCTGACTACTTTGGGAAACTAGAGAACCATTCAGAGCCCCATTTAAGATCACTTACCTCCCCTGAGCTAAATTAGTGCTAAATGAAGAATTACGGGAACTATACCAGAACACACACTCAGACACCCAACACACACACACATCACAGCTGATGAAAAAAAAAAACAGAGGCTTTTTACAGATTTCCCTTTTCAAAGGCGACTCACCAATTATTAAATCAAAGGTCTCCTTTAATTCTAAGATCTTTGACATCCTGAAGTAATGTTCTCCTCCTGTTCCTACAGTGAGGGGCAGCAGGTCGTCGTCAAAGATCTCGTTCCCAATGGCGAAGACATAAATGTCTGCAAAACGGTATTACTTTGTAAGTTTGTGTTTCGTTTACATTGCAGAAAGTAAAGCACCCTGCAAAGGTATTCATACCTCTTTAACATTTTTATATTTGATCACATCAAATAAACTTATTTTCGTATTTTTGTGAGAATTTACGCACCAATTCAAAATAGTGCATGATTTTGAAATTGTAGAAAGTGGTACACGGTTTTAAATCCTTCTTTTTTTATTACAAATGAATATCTAGAAATTGCTCAAACATATAATTCAGCCTCCCTGGGTCAATGATATTTATAACAGTGTGATGAACAAACATCCATTTTGAAGAGAGTTTTGTATGGGTTTCATTTTTTTCATATTTTTTAAAGCATCATGGAAAGTTATTTTTTTTAGAAGACACTGAGAAGCTTGACTGATGGAAGGAGCAAAATATAGACTAATCTTTGAGGAAAACCTGTTAGAAGTTGAAAGTATTGACTCAAGAGGGGTTGAATACAAATGCAAGCAACACTTTTCAGTTTTGGATTTATTAAAGATTTCGAAACCCATGAACATTTAGCACTATATTTTTGTTAATCAGTCAAATAAAACCCCTATAAAATACACAGATGTTTTGGCTGGGACTTCATAAAGCAACAGTAACATGTCTAAATCACCCAAGTCACAATGTTTAAAGGAGATTGGAACATACTGAAAACTAAACTTACCAAGAAAGTCATCTCTTGCGCCGACACTGTTCTCCACAGTGTGATTCATATAGACTGTGTTCTTTATTCTGGCCACAGTAGGCTCAGGAGAACCACCCATGTTATACGCACCTGTGGAAAAGGTCTTGCTTGTAAAAGTTTCAGATGTAAAAAAACATATATTTATTGATATCCCTAAAAATGTGTGAAAACAGTGCCATATCTTCTTTTAATGTTGTTGTGGATTTACAAAGTAACAAGAAAAGCAACATAGAAATGTCAGCAACAAAATCAGATGTCAAAATTGTTTTTAAATAAAATCAACGGTGAAACAATCATTTTTCAGAATAAGGTTAGAGGCTAGAGAAATGAGAAACATGTGAATAATTATATCGTTATTTTTGATTAAAATGTAGTCCCCTGGAATTTAAATGGAAATCAATGCAAAAAAATATGTATATATATGTATATGATCAAAGACTGAAAGAAAAGGAAATTATTAACATTTTAAATCTATCCTGAAAACAATAACTTGGCCGAGTTTTATGTCTTTAGCCAAAAGTACTGAAATAAGAATTTTTTTTTTTAGACTTGTCACCAGGGATATCAATAAACTGTGGAAGGTTGATGTGTGTTTGCAAGCAATATGTGTGATGTGGGCTCGTTACCATCTGTGAAAAGGATCAGGACATGCCGATGAGCTTTAAATCCATCTCCAGCTTGTCTCTTTATAAAAGCCATCTGATTCTCAAAGTGTTTGAAGACCAGGTTTAGATCTGTTCCAGTGTTTTTGTCTTCAAACCAAACGCCACAAAAACACAGATGTTAAACCAGTGTCCAGGTTTTAAAACCGTGTTATAACCATTATCAAGTGCTCGGGGTAAACTTACTTTCTATTTCAAACTTTTCCAGGTCTTTTATGACTGTATTAAGTTCCACTTTGGCATTGAAAAAATCGAGAATGTTGACCACCCTGTATATTTCAGATGAGAAGAAAACGATTTCGTAGTTTGGAGACACACTGAAGGAGGCGATCTGTGGAAAACAACAACAGTTGAGGTGCGGCGGTCCTGTGTAAACTTCGGACACATCTTTACGAGCGCAAGTTGACTTGAACAATTGCTGTGAAATGCTTTGTTAATCCAGCGCGCCTGATACTTTAAATTGCTTAGGGTTGTTATTCTACAGAGAAAGCTATCCATTTATCAGCTGGGTGCTTTTCCAGAAGCGGACTCTGACAACGGGCCAAGGGCCTCGCGCCAAGGAACATCAGTCAAGATTATGATTTGTAATTCATAATTAAATTTACCTCTAATGGGCTGCTGTTGTGGCAGCCAAAAGGAACAAGAAACTGTTTGTCAAATGAGCCTATAAGTGTGTGGAAGCACTGAATAAAAGCTTCATGCAAAATCAGACCCAACTGAGTATTTTTAGAAAGACGGATTCTCATTTACATGTAAAAATTGTCTACTCTGTGCTATAACATGTTTTTTGATTAATTTCATAGATTGAATAAATGTTCAGACCTAGTAGCACTAACTGCTACGTTTCTAACCTTCTTTAAGAGCTCAGCAAATTTATTGCCAGCACCCATCAACAGCAGTCTGTGGTCTCACCCTGTGAGCATCCTCGGACCCCTAAACTCCACCCGCAATCAGCAGAGCCATCATAGAATAACTGCAGTCCAAGCACTATGCTGCTGAGTCTCTGCACACTCAGCGCATCGTAAGGCAGAGGGAGCACTAAGGCAATTGACCTTTCCATTAGAAAATAATATAAAACTTTTAATATGACCAGCTGATGACACCTAAATGTCTCTGTCTTTAGCGCAATTTTTTTAATGAACAGTAAAGTTTATGATGCCGATAATTATTGTGGACTGTGAGTTTATTCTAACACCCTGACAATTTTTCCATTGCAACTTTACAAGGGTGCGATGCAAGGAAAGTAATTATTTTGTGAATTTGGAACGCCTGCAGCTGTGCAGGGCAAAAGAATACCTTTTAAATTATTCTGCTGCTGAAGAAATGCTTTAAAGTCATAAATACTGCCAGGTTTACGTGTGGGATTTCACTTTGTGTATCAGCATCCTCATGATTATTTTTATTTCAGACAGGAATATTCCTCACAGGTTTTTCCCACATTTGTTTGCTCTCCTAAAAATATAACTGACATCTTTTTTTCTTTAAAGACCTCCTTACCTTTTTAATCAGAGTTACGACAGCATCTCTTGCTTTCACAAAATCGGCTTTTTCTATGCTTTCAGAAATGTCCACACCTATGTAGATGTTCAGAATCCCATCTTTTGAAATCCTGATTGATCTCCCTTCTTGGGTATCATCTGTGTAATAAGAAGTTTTATGAATGAGCCACATTCATACAGTTGTTTTACATGTCCAATCAGGAATAATTAGCAATAAATATGTCTTTTTGTCATGCCATATGTCATCTCACTCTTCATGACACTAGTCATGTTTAACAAAAAGTAACACACTTGTTTCTAAGATATTGCAGTTATAGTTTCAAATATTGTCATAAGATAAAGTCCAGGAACTTACTAAGAGATTGTGTAGTGGTGAGGGTGCCTTTAATCGCACTTCCAAATGATTCTGCAACCTCACGTGGGGTATCAAATGTGTGCTTATCTGAAAGAAGTAGCAGCAAAATAAAATACAATTTAATTCAGTAATGCAGATTTAAAGATCTAGAAAAAAACAAAAAGAGTTTCGCTGACCAAAACAAAAGAAGTACAAATGAAAAAATTAAATGTTTGGCTGATCTTTTCAAAAGAGGTGTATAAGAAAGTTGGGTAGTCCACTGGCCTATTCCTGTAGTAACCCTTTTCAACTACGTCACTAATAATTCCAGGCGCCATGATGGACGTTGGAAGTGAGGAACAGAAGTATTGAACATAGCGACTGAAATTGTTTTCGAAAATTGTTTTTGGCAGTTTACTCATGGCTTCTACTTGCTCTACTCAATCTAATTTGTCTGTGAACGTAACACACCTTGTTGGGGCTCATAGTCGGTATTTGTAAAAGTTGGAAATACCTTAGAAACCGACCCAAACCTCATACCTCCGGACAATCAAGTTAATGACTTTGCCTGAATTCACGCCATATGATTTATATCACTAAGTCATAAACAGCGTTTCCTGTTACAGCGGAGCAGTCTTAAAAACGTACAAAAAACAAGATGCTAACCAGTTGTCTTTTTTTTTTTTTCATACATGCTAGGCTACATGTGCGACATTGTGTCCATGGTTTAGGGTTGAAACGATTCCTCGGGTATTCGAGTACCTCGTTTATTAAAATTTCTCGAGGAAAATCAATCTGCCTCAAAGCCTCGTTATATTGTTTTATTTTTCAGCGTGCTGTGTTCCGGTCGGGAATTTATCTGCGCTCTCACTTCCGCCTGAGTTGTCGACGAAAGCTAAGTGTTAGCAGCATAACATCCAGTTTTCAAGTTCGGCCTGGGGAGATTTTACTGATTTCCAAGTTAACTGCAGATTAACTTGGAAAGCGAGCTGTTATTGTTACAAGTTAATTTTTTAAACTACAGAAAAGTAATTGTTAGGGACGCTCAAATGTGAAAAATTGGTCTGATGTTGATATGCGATAGTAATACTGCTGTTACATTAGATTTACCGATGTTTTATCTTATCTTTCTTTTTTATCCGATTACCCGATCGTAAGAATAATCGATAAATTACTCGATTACTAAAATATTCGTTTACAACAGCCCTACCATGGTTACTAATGATTAGACGCCTTCCTTCCCCATAGTTGTCTTTCATACTTACTTATAAAGCATATGAACATTAGTCTTCTTACCTTGTGAAAAGTGTTCGATGCAATTCCGCGATTACACCGAGGGCTGACAGTCATTATTATTGACAGCTGCTATCCATTGTCGCCATATATTTACTGTTATAAGATAAAATGACATGTTTGATTCCTACCTTGCCTGTTTGTGCAGCCGACCGCGCAGGGCCCTGTGACCAGTGAGACCAACTAAATAGAAGCGATATTAACTTCTAAATAGTTTTAAAGGAGCGCATTGTTTATTTTGACGTCCATCATGGTGGAGTGGGCGGAGTTCTGGAAAGCGTGACGTCACGTGCAAAGCGCTTTATTCAGGGGACTCCAAAGCACTTCACACTGCATTCAGTCATTCACGCAGACGGTCACATGACGATTTAAACAAGTTGACTTAATTTTAAAGTAGCTCTGTATCTAAGGAACATATTGTTTAATAACTATTAATATGAAATTAACAAATCTTACAGTAGCATGCTGGCTCTTTTCCAGTCCACTGGCCGTTCTCCAGACACACTCTTTCCTTGGAGCCCACCAAAAACAGTTCGCCATTGCAGGTGTATTTCACTTTGTCATCAATCCCAAACATATTTCCTTCTTTTGAGGCTCCAGGTGGGATTCCAGGATCAGGACAGGCAGCACCAGCTGGGGAAAAACAGAAATGAGACTCAGTTCCTGCCTGTTATTTCTAAAACGGAAAAAAAAAAAAAAAGGTTTGAGGTCTTATTTACTGAAATATATTTGTGTAGCGTTCTCTCTTTTACATTTATCTACATGTTTTCAGCCTTAATCACCCTCTCTTGGCTTGCACCATGTTTGAAAGGTGCATTAATAAGGATGGTGACTTTTTCTTTGTTTTCAGATGTTATCACATCATAAGGTCTAATCCTGTTTCAAATACTGATTCTTACCCCATTTAATTCACTCCTTACACATAGATTTGTCCAATATGAAAAATCTCTATGCACCCAAAAAGTAAGCAAAGCAAAAAAGTGAAATGTTGCTCAAGACTTACAGTCACGGCTGCAGATTGGAGTGGAGCCACTCCACTTCCCATTTGGTAAGCAAATCCGTTTGGATGATCCTCTCAATGTGTATCCAGAGTAACACTCATATGAAGTCTCATTCCCCACAAAGTACTGGATTTCAACAGGAAAGACATTTCCATTCTCCAGAACGTTTGGATCAGGGCATTCAACAACTTCAGTATAGTCAGCAAAAAGAAGATAAAATTGTTACTTTTATGAAGTCTGGGGTAAATTATGAATCATTGACAGTTGTGGCACTCACGTTTGCATTTCTGTGGTGAAAACCTCTTGGGTGCTGGTTTCCAGGAGCCGTTTGGCTGGCAGATACGGGTCAAAGCAGGGTACGGGTAGTATCCTTCGTTACAGCGGTAGATGAGTAAGCTGTCTCTCTTCAGCTCCTTGGTCAGTGTAAAATTACCACCCTGGATTTGTATACCACGGTCAGTGCAATCACAAAGAACCTCAGCACCTACGCAAAGAGACGGACCTTATTGTTTGTTTTTGTTTTTTGGTTCAGAGTTTATGTTTTTGTGTTTAAAAGGCACACAACTTGGTGTATGCTTCACTGTATAGAATGGCTTTCATCCAAGGACAGCTTGAAGTTCCATAATGACATAATATAATATGATATAATATAATATAATATAATATAATATAATA
>CAEGAE010000368.1:0-16123 GCA_903067095.1 Girardinus metallicus
AAGTTTGTTTATTGGAGCGTCGTTGTCTGGCTGTCTAGCTGCTGAAGAAATCGAAAACTCAGGGCGAGGACAGCATATTTATTGTAAGTTTGCACAACTTCGCTAATTCATTTGGGACAGTATTTAATTTAGTTACACTAAACTTATATGTACATGTTTATAAAAAGAATGTAAAAGTGATGTATCCTCTTTTGTGTGTTTTAGAAAGCTCCCTTGGATTCAATAAACCTGTGGACAAAAGGTAAATTTTCCTCAGAGTCTTTGTATTAGGGAAGAGTTTAGCTGTACTGTTTAGTTGTATTTCATATGGCGAAGGCAGTATACTCACACATAAGTAGAATTTAGCTACACCATTTACTCTAACAGTCATGTTTTTGGACTATGGGAGGAAGCTGGAGTACCAGGAGAGAATGCACACCTGCACAGGAAGAACATGCAAAATCCATGCATGGAAAGATTCCAGGCTGGCGCTCGAGCACAGGACCTTCTGTTGACAGGGTGCTCACTGCATTGGGCTGGCCTGAATCCCTTCACATCGTAACAGCCACCCTGCGTAGGTCCCTCTCTGGCAGTGTAGTAGTACAGACACACTATACTGCCAAAGTATTATTGGAATCAGGTGTTCCAATCAATTCCATGGTGACAGGTGTATAAAATTAAGCACCGTCTGATGGATGAGTCTGGGTTTGGCGGCTGCCAGGATAACGGTACTTGTCTGACTGCATTGTGCCAAGTGTAAAGTTTGCCCCCTGGCCCCCATCTGCATCTGAGCTATAGAGAGATAGCTCAAGGCTCTTTTATGCTTTCTCAAAAAGAAAACTGAGACAGGATCTCAGCATCATGGAATGAATGTGTAATTACATTTTTATTTGCTTTGGTTATCTGTGGGTTGAAAGTCATTGTCATGTATTATCTGTATAATTTCAGTGTGTTTCAATTTTATTTTCTTCTACTGGATCTGTTTTCCTTGTTTTATCTATGATGTTGATTTTTTACTACTTTATGTTTGTATTGAATGTTGGGTATCAGCAGGACAACAAGGAAAAAAAGCTTGTGATGACTTCTGTTTTTGAAATGAAGATTTCATGTAGCTCTCATCTTGTTCTCAACTATTTATGAAACTTTAGCATTATTGTAACCTAACAGTTACAATAATATTTAATTTTCTTCTCTTTTTTAAATAATAGAACTTTTCTGTTAAGGTCAGCCTGTTTGTTTAAAAAAGTAGTGGACCTCTTCAATCCAGCTGTTGCATTCCTGGCACTGGGGGTTTTCCATTCAACATTGGCATGCAGGGTACTTGATGAAAAAAAATGAGAAACACAACCCTAACAAGGCTCTCTGAGTGTTACCATCAAATTCTTTAATCGCCCTGGAAAATATAAGACTGAAACCTGTTCGAGGACAAACTGTTACAAACCAAACTAGGATATAACTTGCCATACCCTAAAGACACATGGAGGAACTGTTAAATATCTCATAGAGCAGTGGTCCCCAACCCTGGTCCTCAGGGACCACTGTCCTGCATGTTTTTTTCACAGCTGATTCATATGATTGCATTACCTCCTTTGCATTCCTGCAATTTCTATAGAAGTCGGTTAATCACCTATTCATTTAACCGAGGTGTGCAGCAGAAGGGAAACACCTAAAACGTGCAGGGCAGTGGGTCCTGAGGACCAGGTTTGGGGACCACTGTTATAGAGCACAAATATAATGAGGTCATTTTTTGACTCGCATGCAGGAAAGCCATTCAGACAATTCTTAAAGAGTTTATAATAAAAAGGCAATGATGGTTTTTTTCTTGTTCTCAAGAGGAAGGACAGTGACAGTCTTGGGGAGATTTGACTGTAGGAGACGTTTGGTTGAAGGAATGATCTCAGAATGTCTGCATAATGGAGACGGCTCAGAGTGGGATGGTGGAATTTGGTCTACCTTGGAGGAGAGGTGCTGTGTGATTTCCGGGTATCAGGTATGTGGGTGAGCAGCCAGAGGACTCGGAGGTGAAACAACCACGGAAGCTGATCAATTATCCAGAAGGTTCTAAGTAGGATCTAAATATCCCCTGGAAAGGTGTATCTAGGGCCTGAACAATTGCTGAGGGAGGATGAGCAGCCATGATTTGGTGAGTATTTTGGTTGTATCTTTTAATCTGGAAAACATAGAGAATATGAAAATATTAGAACACTCAAGAGGATTTAGAAAAGTACTAGGTGGTTACTTCATATCTCTTCAGTTGACCATCAGCACGTTGATTGGATGGCCAAAGTTTTGCTAGTGAAACACCATCAGCAATCTGCACTGCTCATATTAATCTGTGTGAATTTACTTTCATTTAAACACAATGGATGACATCGATGAAGAAATTGACTGGGTCTCAGGAATAATTATAAATCCATTTGAAAGGTGGACTTTTCCAAGAACTGGACATGGTAAAGACAGGAGGTCTCAGGTGTCTGAGGATCAATGCAAATGAAATGGCTGGATTTGCCAAGAACACAACAAACAAGCCATAGTGAAGGACTCATTTATGGAATTAAAGAGATCAGCTCAATGATGGTAACTGAAGTTTTTCTGCACAAAGATTATTTGTTTATACTGTATATTTAAAGAAATAATCAACTAAATGAGTTCTATGCATTTCATTATATTATATATGTGGTACAGTTAAAGCAGCACTGTAGAGCTTTGGACTGGCTTTATTGTTTGAATAACAATAGTATTCAGTGTCGGTACATAAAAAAAAACTGCTCATGATTAATTATTAGTAGGTAAATTGATGAGTAAACACCTCTGCATTAATCATGTAGTCTTTCCTGTTTGGCTTCTTCTGATGCAGAATTGTGATGCATGTCTCACAACGATGACCTAAAAGCTGAGTAAAATGCAACATGACTGTTCAGACTGCAGAGTCATGAAAGAGCCAGGTATAGGTTGCATATGGGCAAAAAAAGTGAATTTGGCTCTCATTTGCCTGCTGTGTGAACATAGTCTCAGTTACAAAAACACACTGAGCCATTTTGTTTGCTCTGATAGGATGTCAACATTGTATTACATTTTCACATTCTGATTTTATTTACTCAACAAAACAAAGTAAAAACTGTTTACTTTTAAATGTACTAGTTTTACAGGAATTTATCTAACTTGGCTAGCTTAGTGTTTATGCTGCTGCTTGCCATATAGGACAGACCAGAAAATATCTAGGCAGTAAACATACAAAAATGTTTAAAAGATGGGGTGTGTTTATTCTGCCTTTTTACTGTTAATGAGAATAGTTATGTTTAATGTTTAAAAAACAACACAAGAAAGTCCAATAAGCAGATTTACCAAGCTGTTTGACACAAAAACAAGTTCATAATTAGGATTAAAAAGCTGTATAAATTAGGTAAAATTGATTTGCTGAGAACATCAAGTTAAATAAACTTTCCTGTCTGGGTGTTTGGGACAGCTGGGGAGACAGAGGCAGCTGTGAACTCCAACTCCAGTCCTTCTCAGCTGACCATATGGACTGCTGGCCATCATATAAAAATGGTTTGAAAACACCTGGAGTATCAGCGCAAGGGTACAAATGTTGAGCAAGCACTGGGACAAGTGAAACACAGTCTGTGTTGCTAGGGCCCAAATTATCTTGGGCATAAATGATGTACAAACTATTCAACACCACTCAACAGAAAAAAAGCTGTAAAAATAGAAGAACAAATTAACATGCATTCAGTGGGATGCATTGCACAGTTTAACGGCAGCACTGTTCAGCCCGTATACAGAATTCTGTAAATAGAAGGACGTTCAGGGTTCAATAAGTCAGGGGAAGCCTTAATAGTTTCTTTTCTACAACCGTCTGTCAGAGCATGTTTTAATAAAAAGCTTGTGAGTGGCAGCACAGCCTCACCAGAGTGTCTAAATGTCTTCGCAGCACACAACCGTTCTGCTTTCCGACAGCTGCATCTGACAGGTGATTTCCAAGATCAAATCCAAGTCTTGCTTTTGAGTGTCATTTCTAACAGAAGAGCTTCCTCTCCCACAGTTGCCGTGTTTTCATACAGTTTATTTTCTTGTGCAAATTTCCATGAAAGGTAGTTTAGATTTTGTGTACACTACAACTTGTGTTACACTTCATGAAAAAATCAGAATTCAGCCATGATAAATCCGCCTCCACTTCTGGTAAACTATTGTGCTTTAGGAAATATGATTTTTTTTATGTTGCCTTTTTCATCTGGGGTTAGTTTGTTCAGCCCTCTGTGTTTTTTGCACTTTTTTCCTCTTTATTTCTGAGAGGTCTCATGAAACGTGTCAATTGGTATGAAACAGAAAAAGCTCCTTAGTACTGTGCAGTCTGTTTTAGTGCTGTGTACAGTGTTATGTGTCATCTTTAGTTCTTGAAGTGTTGGGGGTCTGGCAGGGATCCTGGGCATCGCTGGTCCTGCTTGAATTCAAAGATAATGAGAAGGAGATGACTCCATTATCAGACATACCTGTCAAAGTCTCCTGTGGCTCAGGTTGGGACAGCAGGCAACAGCTAATCAATACTAAAAACGCAGGACATCTTGCAAGATGAATGGACTACAAACAAAGATGTGAAGAGGGAAATGGATCTTTGAGTCACTGTGTAAAGCCTTTTAAAAGAAGGGGATCGAGATTCAGGACAAAGGAAATCTATTGGAAAGTCGTAGGAGCACTAAGACAAGTGAGGCTTGACTGGAGAAAGTACCTCAGCAGGAGCAGCTGATATAGATATTTCCTTTTCAAAGATGTCATCCATCTGAGACTTTTAAATGCCTATTTCACAATTATTCAATTCATCCCAGAGGTCCAGAATGTATGAAATACATCAACAACCTATAAGCTCTTTAAAGATTATTCTTTAAATAATCTGTTTTATCAAATCCATGCAGAATGTAATTCATTAAAATTTCTTCGAGTAACATACATGAAAGATTAATTTTCTTCATTAATATTGTTGTTGCGCAACAACAGGTGAATTGACTTTCCTAAATCTGCTGGGATTTACCCTGTCCAGAACTGCGGTAAACTCTTTTTAAAGCTGGTGTCGAGAAAACTCACCTGGTTTCTGACGACCTCCGTTCAGGTGTCCCACCCTTCTTTCCCCTGTGAATTAGCCAGACTGAGTCAACTAGTTTCACAGAGCACACCTGTTAACGGTTGCTCTCTGTCTTTATTACAATGTGCACTTGTTACTGAACCAGGTTGATTTTAGTGACTCGGGCGAGTCCCAAGGATGTTGTTTTACATAAATGTTTTATAGGCTACAAGCAACCTATAAAACATTTTCCACCTTTTCCTTCCCAGACCATCAAAGAACTTTGAGGTGACTCTAATTGAATGTCCACAACATCTTTTAGATTTTCTTTATGCTAAAGATTTTATTAGTAAGGCATTTTTGCAAGGGACAGTACAGCTTAATTCAGTAGCAGAAATAATCAAATAAGTAAAATCAATCATCTGGCCTATCTTTCCCTAACGCTGACACTGAGAACCAAAAAGGGAACCTTTGAGAGAGACGGACAGAGTATGGCACTCTGAACCCCAGAACTGATGATGAAGAAGGTGTTGCAGAGGGAGGAAGCTCACAGCACTGATCGACGAAGGCAGGGATCTCTGTAGGTCTAATGAGCTTTCGTCTCTGCATCGATGGTGAGGTGACACAGGACTTGGGTGCTGGCAGGAAAAGTACTGACTTAGAGTGGCAGGTCTCTGATCTTAGGGTCACTTCCTCATGCATGTAACGTTCCTCAGCTTCTGGTCTTGCGGATCTGAAGCCCCCTTCACCTTGTCTCACAATCTTTCTGGTCCATTAAGATGTAGATGAGCTGACCTCACGGAAGGAAAGCACCAGTTCTTAGTTTTTGCCTTTGGTCATCAGCTGAACCCAGCTGATGAGAGAAGTGCGATTTGAAGCCACATGCTAACGGGTTGGTCCCCATGCGCAGGACAGTCTTCGGCTCTGTGGCCCCAGCTCTTCTTCAGCTGCAGAGTTCTTTATCCATCTCGATCTTGGCTCGAAACTGCCTGGAGGATCCAACCAAAGGTTCCTCTTTTGCACTCACCTTTTATAGGTTTATCCACCCTTTTGGTGCCTTTGCATTGGCTATCACTGTTGCTGTGCTTGTTTTATTGGCTGACTGCTTGAACAGATGATCTCACATCCATCACTGTCTTAGAGACATTATGTTCTGATGTCTGCTAATGTCCCAGGGTTGCTCAACGGTTCTCCTACGTCTATTGCCTGCACAATCTTCTCTTCCAACAATTTAAGTTGTTTCCAAATAAAGCATTGGTCTTCTCTGCTTTCCTGTTAGTTCCTCTTTTTCTCTATCCTTTCACCTACCATCTACCTCCAACACAACATCAGTGATCTTTAATTAGAGTTACACATTTTACACATTTTACTCAAGTTCAATGTCAAAATCACATTTATAACTTCTTTAGCTTTTTTGATTTAGCATTCATTTATAATATTCCAATAACCATAACTTATTAGTTACTCTTATTATAATAATAATCTGAGTTTTTCCAGATGGTTTTCTGAAAAGAAACCAAGAATGATCCATTATTCTCATCATCTGATACCAAAGGTACATTTACTTGTAAGTATTCCCACAAGTGTAAGTATTACAGGTAAACCAATATTAATATAAGTATCTTACTTTGGGTCTTATTCATCCATCCATCCATCCATCCATTTTCATTACACCCTTGTCCCTTAGTGGGGTCGGGAGGGCTGCTGGTGCCTATCTCCAGCCACGTTCCGGGTGAGAGGCGGGGTACAACCTGGACAGGTCACCAGTCTGTCGCAGGGGTCTTATTCAAATACTCAAAATGTTTAGACTTCATTCTTTAAAACTTTTATGCCTTGAAATAAGGAATAGTCAACTATTTTTATGAATCTGCAAGCTGGAAACTTACTTCCTTCTCCTCCAGGACGCCTCTGTTTCATGACACTCTTTCTGCCTGACTATGATTTCTTATGATTAGATAGAAAAATGAAGTAGAATTAAAGCAAAGTTTGCAGGAGATAAAAAACAACACACACAACCAGATTTATTTTATTGAAATTTGAGTTTACTGTTGGGTCTTGACGTTACATGTGTAATTAATTTTAAAGGTAACTCCATGTATTGTTACTGTTAAACTAAAATCTCCAGCATGGGGAAGTGGGATGATCTCGGGTTTCTTGACAATATTTAAAATTCCGAAGTCGAGACTGTTGATTGTTGGAAATATTCTCTGTCTTAGTGTCTGCCAGACCTTAAAAGTTTATGCAAATAAACGACTCCAGCAGCCAATCGCAGGGTATTCCTTACAAATACTGCATTTGTTTGGATAAATAACAACCAATCACTACCAGTAAATCAAAATACTGGATATTTTTCCCCTAAGAATAGTTTAGGCATACAAATAATTATTGTCCATTTTAGGTCACTTTAATTGTGTTATTCTAAGATCAGTTTGTCATGATGTCAGTTGGTAAAGAGTTGGACCCAAAAGCAGAGAGGCAGTAACTGAGTTTGTAGATTTAATGAAAGAATAATAAGAAAACAAATCCAAAAACATCCAGCCAAGAGTGACAAAGAGAACACATGAAAACACAGAGGACTGTGAGAGTAGACACGAGGATTTAAGAATGAGAGGCTTAAATACTGGGAGGTGAGAGCGAGACAAAGACCTCAGCTGATGAGCTAATTGATTGCAGGTGAGCGTGGTTGAAGCAGGAGGCAGGCTGAGGGCCGGAAAGAAGGTGGCCCTCACAGTAGATACACAGGGGAACACAAAGAGTGAGGGAGGAAACACAAGGGACTGGAGATAATTCTAACACTAAAGAAACACTAAGTTTAAAGAAAACATGATGGAGACAAAGAAAAGGAGGTGAAACTATGAAAGAACCAAACAGAAACAAGGCTGATCTAAAAACAAAGGAACACAGAAATAGAATAACTAGAAGGACTAAACAAAGAATTATTGTAACTAGAATGACATAGTTACAATAGATGTAGACTCAGGCATAAAAGAATAACTAAACCTAGAGTAACAAGATAACTGGAAACACTGTGAGGGACTGAAATAAAGAAACACAAGAATGAAAAAGATCTAATAAATAATATGGAGGAATAAATCAAAAGAGTGAAATAAAACATAATTGATAAATAGAATGAACAGCAAAAATAAAGTACACAAAACCAAACCCAAAACCCAGAATCATGACACAATTGACTGGTTGATCTTTTATTAGAAATATATTTACATTGATACTTTTATTTCTTATTATTGAAGCCTTGCAACAAAGTTTATTTCAATTTGTAAATTTTTAAATGTACAATTAAATGACAGTAAACTCTGTCTATGTGTACTCAATTAGAATCTAACCTCTTAACATGCAGCGGGACACCTGGGTTCTGGTTTTCCTTTGTATTTTCTGGGTGAGATGAGGGTTAAAAGTTGAAGTGCAAAAAAATAATATTTTTTATTTTAGTTGCATATTACGTTACTGCCTTTTTATAACTCTAAATATTGTCATCCAGTAACACATAAATACATAGCCTGCCTTCCTGTGCTATTCCACTCATTTTACAGTCTTGGCTTTCTCCCGTTTTTTGCCTCCGGTAGAATTTCTACCGGGCCAATCAAGGAGGAGAAGTTCTGAACGATATCTTCTGCACTGTGGTAGAATTGTAGTATGCCTGTAGTTTTAGAAATGGCAAGTGAACAACGACGTGCAGTTCATGCTGACCTAATATTGTACTAACATTAACATCCGCTTTGTTCGGCTCTGCTCTAATCTCATCACAGTGGAGCATGGATGTTTACACTGCAGGCTATTTCCTGTAATCTTCTTAACATCAAACTGGTGCATTACTTATGTCACACAGACAAATGTTAGTGATTGGGTAAAATTTCAAACTTCAGCAGAGTCCACGCCTTCAGGAAGTAATCATTTTACAATAGCTTGTAGCCCAGATCCTCCGGACGGAGCAAAGCGCCAGCATAAGTACTGACAAAGTCATGATATTTCAATAGCAATCAATAGTAATTGGTGAAAATATGGATGTCCCTAGATTTAAATATTGGAGTAATTTAGGCAATTACCTAACCAGGTCTCCCTATGGTAGAAAAAAAAATACTTTCTTCCTCTGCAGAGTGTCTGCTGACTAAAAGCTACAATTACTTCTTTGGCAATTCTCTCTGCTGGTTGGCTACCGGTGATATTCCCCTCCTAAAGCCATTTGAACTACGTCTGATGAAAGACTTAACTTTATTGAAATCCAGGTGAAACACTATTTAGTTTTACTTGCGTCCCATAACTTTAGGTTGAGATTGGGTGATTCACTGTTGAAGCATTTTTGCAATTCGTCTCACATCTGCTCTACCATCTTGTTCTGTGTAGATCTGCTGTGGCGTCTGAAGCATCTGTCCTGTTATATTTTTGCCTGTTACTGGCTGTGCTGTAAGTCTCCACCACTGCTCCTCTCTGTTTACCTACTTTGTGTTTGGCATATGCTGCCTTGGTATTCCAGACGGCACTCTTAGTCATGATAAATAATGGTACAGATTGTGTTTGTCATCTACCAGCTCTGTCATCTTTAAAGATGTCTTTAATTGGCAGGTCGTGTGAAGCTGCTCATCAGTTTGTGAGTTTTCTGGGAAGCTCAGACAACTCAGTTCCAAGGACTACATACTTTCAATGTGCAGTAAGGAAGGTTCTGTCTTTGGATCTGGAAATATAAGAAATGTAAACATGTGGGTGATTCTCTGAATTCGGTGCATTTTGGGGTCTGAGGTTGCTAAAAAATAAACCACAAAAAATTGTGTTTTTGAACACTGTATCTATTGAAGGACTCTTTGAACCTTCAAGAAAATATGTATCCCCACCTTATGCATAAAATTCCAAACAGTATTACGAATTTCTTTGTTACTTAGGTTTCTTTAAATTCAACCCCTGTAACGGGACAATTTCATTCCTCTATGAGTATAACTCCATAATACAATTAAACTAATTCTTCCAGTTCCTTTGAGATCACCTGTCCCTTAATTAAAGTAACTAAGTGTATGTATATTTTATTTAATTCTGAATCATAATAAGTAGAATATGGCAACTTGATGTAATAGGGTTTCTCATAAATCATAAAAATACACTTAAAAATTTAATCAGGCTTTTTTTTATGTTTTTGAATCATTCTTTAAACTTTGCATATAGCCCAAAAAATATTAGTTTAATATTTGCTGTTATTATATAAAAAAAAAATTATAACAATGTTTCACGTTTTGGGGTTGAAACCATTGTAAAAGGTGATCACACTGTAACAGGGTTAAATACTCTGGTTGACTTAACAGTCCAACGTTCAACCCCGTAACAAAACCATCGTTTTTGTAACGGGGTTGAACGTTACGGGGTTGAAGATTTTCACTAAAAGTTACTATAAGTCCACATCAGCTAGGGTATGGAGCAACATATGATATGATGAAAAAAAGAAATTAATATGTGTTTCAAAGACAGTTCTTTACTTTTTCCAAAATAATAATAAATATAATTTACGTGCATAACAGTGTTGACAGGTTGAGCTTGACGATGACGATATTTGGATTAAAAATATCAAAAGTTATAAGAAACTTTCCTAATACTTAAATCTCTTTACAGTATGAATGTGAAAAGACTTAAGTGATGTCACGTCCAGGGTGTTGATGAAATTGGACTCAACCATTATTTACAAAAAGGATAAATACGGGGTTGAACAAAACTGGAGGGACATGATTAAAAAGTGCTATTTTACGAATAACTCATGTATTTTCTTATATTTCTTTTATTTAGTTTAAAGTAGACCAAAAATGTTTAAATTGGTACAAATAACTTGCAGTTACTGGCTATTTTTATTTGTTTTATATTCATTGAAAAATTAACATTGGTCAGTGGGGACATGCTCATTTGGCTGACTTCTACACTTCAACAACCTACAAAATTTTTCAAAACATAATTTTTTAAATATATTTGCATGTTACATTACCGAGACACATGGATATTTCTATTTCTTGATTTTCTCAAAAAATGTTGTTTGCATTATATGAAAATCTTTGAGATAAACCTGTGGGACACAAAATACACCCAATTCAGAGAATGACCCATATGTTGCCTCCTTTCAAGGGTGTACCATATAATTGAAGAAAGAAACTATGAGAGTGTAATGACTCACCAGAAGGACCCAGAAAATAAGCCACGGCACAGGAGTGAGCAATAAACTCAGATTTATTCTGAGTTTATTTATTTATTCAGCTGCAGCACTAAAGGGTCCTGAGAGAAGAGATCGGTGATCTGAGAAACACTCCAAAAGAATCGGTTAGTGTGTGGAATGTACACAATCAGGTTCTATGCAGATTGGCTGAGGGACAAAGAAAGGAGCTGACGGAGGCCTCAGGGATGAGCACCTGGGCAGGAAGAGTCTCATGTGGGGCGATGCTCATGCTATATGCTTTGGTCCATGATGACGGACTAGGTCCCCTCCACGTTCAGCAAAAGAACAAATCTAAATCCAAATCCTGGGTCAGATGGGCTACGGTCTAAGAGGCAGAGAGCAGAATAGTTATCCGTAGGAATAGGCGTGAGATGTGACTGAGTGAAGCTTAAGAAGGGAAACAATCAGGGAGCAACACAGGTGCAAAGAATACTGGTAATGAGGAACATGACATGGATCTGTTCAAAACTGAAGACACAAAACACCATATGAACATCACAGAGAGGATAAAAAATACACCGTTTTCTCATAAAGTCTAGACTTTTAACATGTTCTGGTAACTAATATAAATTATGAAAACTTAATGACTGCTTAATGAAAACAACAAAATCTCATTTGTTGGGATATGTAAGCTTCATCTCCAAGAAAAATTGGTGATAACATTTGCATGTTGTATTGTTCCCATGCTTGTAAGGGGACATACTTCCAGTTTGGTCTCAATTGCTTCTCAAAACAGTTCAAGTGCTTCTTATAAAAACACGTAGCCAGTTTTAACAATAATTTCATGTTTTTTGGTGTCTGGAAAAAGACCAGTTTCAAAATCCAGAATGTAATGTCACTAATCAGCAGGTACTGTCCCTCACCTCGCTACCCCACCATAGTCCAGTCCATTATTTAGCAACCCAAGCTGAGCAACCAGCATATTTGGTCAGCTGGTTTTACCAGTGTATTTATACACTGTAAATGTATAAATACATTATACATTTACAGTGTATAATGTATTTTACATTATGCACTGTAAAATGGCTGCTGGAAAAAACATCTGTTTTGTTGTCCACTTACCCTCCAGAAACCACTTATGTCTGCTTGTTATACTTGAGTTACTTTACAAATATCAGAATAACATATAAACTGTAAACGTTTTATTTAACTGTAATCTAAACAGTGGGATTGCTTTAATTGATTTAACTGTTACAGCCCTTTAATAACCTCTAGGAGTATTGCAATCCTTTGTGGTCTCAGTGGATTTTGCTTAGACAAACAGGTCAATCCTTTATATGATGACTTCATTGACTGAATGAATACTTTTTTTTCAGGGCTCTGGGACAGAAATATTGAATATAGTGTGTCAAGAAACCCGAGATTATCCCACTCCCCCATGCTGGAGATTTTAGTTTAACAGTAATAGTAAATTAAGTTACCTTTAAAATTAACCACACAAGTAACGTCAAGACCCACCAGTAGACTTAAACTTCAATAAAATAAATCTGGTTGTGTGTGTTGTTTTTGTCTCCTGCAAACTTTGCTTTAATTCTACTTCCTGTTTCTATCTAATCATAAGAAATCATATTCAGGCAGAGAGAGTGTCATGAGACAGGAAGAACAGGTTTCCTGAGAAAGGAGGTAGTAAATTTCCAGTTTGCAGATTCATAAAAATAGTTGAGACTATTCCTTATCTCAAAGCATGAAAGTTTTAATGAATGAAATCTGAACATTTTGAGTAATTGAATAAAACCTAAAGTAAAATATTTATATTAATATTGGTTTACTTGTAAGAATACTTACACTTATGGAAATACTTACAAGTAAAACAAGTAACTGTAACTTTGGTATCAAATAATTAGAATAATGGATTATTCTTGGTTCCTTTTCAGAAAACGTGTATAATAACTCAGATTAAGATTATAGTAAGAGTAACTAATAAAATATGGCTATTATAATATTATAAATAAAAACTAAGTCAGAGAAACGAAAAAGGTTATAAATGTGATTTTGACATTGAACTTGAGATGGTGTAAAATGTGTAACTGCAATTAACGATCACTGTTGTTTTGTTGGAGATAGATGGTAGGCGAAAGGATAGGAGTAAAGAGGAACTAACAGAAAAGCAGAGATAAAAAATGCCTTATTTGGAAACAGATTGTTGAACAATGTAAACTTTTCAAAAAAAGGTTGTGCAGACAACCGTTGAGCAACCCTGGGTCATTAGATTAGACATCAGGACATAATGTCTCTAAGACAGTAATTGATATGAGATCATCTGTCCAAGCAGTCAATCAATGAAAGAATCACAGCAACAGTGCTAGCTAATGCAAACATACCAAAAGGGTGGATAAACCCTAAAAAAGGGGAGTGCAAAAGAGGAACCTTTGGTTGGATCCTCAAGGCAGCTTCAAGCCAAGATCGAGATGGACAAAGAACTCTGCAGCTGAAGAAGAGCCAGGGTCACAGAGCCAAAGACTGTCCTGCGCATGGGTCCAACCTGTCAAAGCTGCAACATGTGGCTTCAAATTGCACTTCTCTCATCAGCTGGGTTGAGACCCCAAAGACAAAGGCAAAGATGAAGATAAAGACAAAGAACAAAGGCAAAGACTATGAACTGGTGCCTTCCTTCCGAGAGGTCAGCTCGTCTACATCTCAACGGACCAGAAAGATCGTGAGACAAGGCGAAGGGAGATTCAGAGCCACAAGACTAGAAGCAGAGAACTGCTACACACACGGGGAAGTCACCCTAAGACCCAAGACCTGCCGCTTTAAGTCAGTACTTTTCCTGCCAGCACCCAAGTCCTGTGTGACCTCATCATTGATGCAGAGATGAAAGCTCATCAGACCTGCAGAAATCCTTGCCTTCGTCGATCAACACCCTCCTCCTGCTGCAACACCTTCTTCATCATCAGGCCAGTTCTGGGGTTCAAAATGCCATACTTCGTCCGACTCTTTCAAAGGTTCCCTTTTTAGTTCTCAGTGTCAGCATTAGGGAAAGATAGGCCAGATGATTGACTTTATTTATTTGATTATTTCTGCTACTGAATTAAGCTGTACTGACCCTTGCAAAAATGCCTTACTAATAAAATCTTTAGCATAAATTAATCTAAGAGATGTTGTGGACATTCAATTAATGAGTCACCTAGGTGGCTAGGTGTTTTTATAAGTTCTATGATGGTTGTAAAATAGCTATGATGTTTGATTCTGGGGAGGAAAAGGTGGAAAATGTTTTATAGGTTGCTTTTAGCCGAAAACTATATGTAAAACAACATCCTTGGGACTCACCCGCGTCACTAAAACCAACCTGGTTCAGTAACAAGTGCACGTTGTAATAAAGAGAAAGAGCGACCGTTAACACGTGTGCTCTGTGAAACTAGTTGACTGTAGGCTGCTCAGTCTGGCTAATTCATAGGGAGAAGAAGGGTGGGACATCTGAATGAAGGTCCTCAGAAACCGGGCGAGTCTTTCTCGACACCAGCTTAATCAGAGTTTACTACATTTCTGGACAGGGTAAATCCCAGCAGATTTAGGAAAGTCAATTGACCCGTTAGACGGAGAGCTGGTAGCACATCTCCCCCTCTCAGAAGAAGAAGTAGAGAGAGAAGGGGGAGGGGTGTTACGCAACAACAAGTGTTTTAGAAATACAAAAAAGCTTAAAAAAGCAATAAGATGTATTGATGTTTATTAACAGGGCATTGTATACTACACAGTCTCAGTACAACTGTTCTGTTCTGCTCTTTCATTAATGTCCAGCAGACATCTCAGACATTATTATAAATTTCTAACGTCCCCAACTATTGAGGAGTATTCCCATTAATGTTCCCTCAATTAATTTGCCCTATTAAAGATTTTTATGGTGTTTTTATCAATGTGATTATTCCTGTTGGACAGCTTGTTTCACACATTGATGCCATTAAAGACTTTTTAAAGGCAGGGGAATTTTCCATCAGTGTGGATGTGGACATCACATGCTGGCTGAGGTCCAACTAAGTCATTAACAGCTTGATCACCACATAGATCATTGTCACTCTGAACAGGACAGCTGGCCACACTCTCTGCTGTTTTTTTCTTGCCATATGCAGTTCACTGTTTGGACAGTGGGAGAGTGTGAAGGTCACTTTTGGTGTCAGTGAGGCAGATGTCTCTGGGGACTGAGAGCCACAGGAGAAAGCCCAGTTTTTGGTAAAAGGAGCTGCAGTGGTTAGAGCAGAACAGCATTTTAACAACACAAAGCTGAGCTATATGACGGTGAGAGCAATGTTCATGGCCAGACTGACAGCTTTTAAAAGTATGAGCATATGTATTTTATTTTATTTTTGTTGTTTAATCACAAAAGGAATATCAGAATAAATGTCCAGAAGTAGCATATTACCATGCTTTGCTGGTTACAAACACAAGTGATCTAGCAAAATTATTTTACCGTGGTGTGATTTGTATTTGCTTCATACATGTCTTGTTTCTTCTTTTTGCAATACTTAAATACACTGCCTGGCCAAAATAAAAGTCGCCACCTGGATTTAACTAAGCAAATTGGTACAAGTCTCCTATTGGATCTAGCAACATTGTGTGCCCAAAGAATGAGGTCAGCTGACTACCTGAATATACTGAATGACCAGGTTATTCCATCAATGGATTTTGTCTTCCCAAATGGAACGGGCATATTCCAAGATGACAATGCCAGGATTCATCGGGCTCAGATTGTGAAAGAGTGATTCAGGGAGCATGAGACATCTTTTTCACACATGAATTGGCCACCACAGAGTCCTGACCTTAACCCCATTGAGAATCTTTGGGATGTGCTGGAGAAGGCTTTGCGGAGTGGTCAGACTCTCCCATCATCAATACAAGATCTTGGTGAAAGATTAATGCAACACTGGATGGAAATAAATCTTGTGACACTG
>CAEGAE010000374.1:0-10415 GCA_903067095.1 Girardinus metallicus
TACAAACACGCACACACACACATATACAAGCACAAAGACAGTTTGTGAATCATTATTAACACAGCCAACACTGTGGGAAAAAGTCATAGTACACGGAGAGAAACCATTCCGGCAAACTTGCAAATTCTATGCAGAAAGACCCTGGGTTGGAACTGGACCCTGAATCTTCTTGCTGCAAAGCAACAAAGCTACCAACTGTTCAGGCTCTTTTTATGCTATTTATTTTGGTTGAAGCAAATCTGTCTGAAACTGTTAATTTGATATTATGTTGACAATCATTTTGATAAGGGAAAACTCAGCTTAAACAGCATTTATGCATAAAATTACTTATTCTACTCTTATGATCAGAAGACCATTGTTTTACTATAATTTTCTTATGCGTCTTGTGAATTATAAGATAGTTGTTTCCTTTTCCTTGTTGACCTTTAAAGTCTGGCAGGTGAAGGACGTGTTGATGTTAGGACCTGATACGATACGAGCAGCAGCCAATAGCAGAATTACAGCACGCTTCTGGGACGGAAGTTAATAAGCAACTGTTTGTTGAGTCTGTTAACAGATAACAAAAGCATTCACACACACACACGCACACCCCGAGAGAGAGACACACACCACCTTTTATAAGTCCACTGTCTCACTTTCTTGTGAAAGACGTTCAGTGTCCAGCCTGTCAAACTGTGGCTAGTCGGTCATGAAGAAGCTGGGGTTGCTGCTGTTTGGAGCGATGCTCTGTCTGTGTGTGTCCGTTGCAGCGGACGCACAACTTGACCTGCAGGGAGACTCAACGATACCAGAGAAGGAAGGCATTTTACAACTTGAAAAGGGGAACTTCAAAAGGGCTCTGAGAAAACACAAGCAGCTGTTGGTGAATTTCTGTAAGTCACACACCGACACAGACAAACACACAGCAGGGTTTAACCTTAAGGGGTAGATAAGTTATACATGCGTGAAACACACCCTTAGAGAAGAAGCTCCTAACATTCATTTTCCCTCTGTGTGTCTGCCAGACACTCCGCTGACATCAGAAGGTCATCGTGTTGCAGCTGCATTTGAAGCTGCTGCTGCAGAGCTTCAGGGGTCAGAGGTCAAGTTGGGAGTCATTGATATGACAAAGGAAAAAGAGTTGGTGAAAAAGCTCCATTTGAGCGGACAGCCCAGCATCAGACTCTACCTCTCTGGAGATGTAACCAACCCGGCTCTCTGCCCTGGTATCTGCCGCCATATTTCTGTTACACATAGCCATTTGTGGCTTATGCAACACATTTTGGACATTTTCTGTATAAAAGAAGTTGCTGTAGTTTGGCTTGAGAAATGTCAAACATATTTATTTATTTCAGGTTATCATGAACAAGGCATAAAATGATCTTGCCTTAAAAAGAATCCATCTAGAGGCCCTGTGACCAATGGCTACTTAGCAGATCCAGTTAATG
This sequence comes from Girardinus metallicus, assembly GCA_903067095.1. NCBI lineage: Eukaryota > Metazoa > Chordata > Actinopteri > Cyprinodontiformes > Poeciliidae > Girardinus > Girardinus metallicus. Next base: position 1,428 of record CAEGAE010000374.1, read on the forward strand.
GTTATACTTCAAGAAAGAAGCTGACCTTTAACACTAATAAAATGAATAAACCCATTTAAAACTGACAAGAAAACATTTCAATGTAGTCAAAATGTTACCCTGTAAAACTACTACTCAAAAGAAGTATATTTTGAACTAACAGCACAATAACACATTAAAATGACAATGCATAGAAAGAGGAGGTTACAACTATGCTCTAAATCAGCGTTTCCCAAACCTGGTCCTCCAGACTCACTGCCCTGAATGTTTTAGGTGGTTCCTTACTTCAGCCCAGGTGATTTCAATTGACAGGTGTTTGCTGAACTGCAATCAGCTGAATGAGGCGTATTGAAAGGTTAACCTTAAAATCTAACTCACTACAAAACAACATTTTAAGTTGGGTCATATTGTCCATTAATGTCATTATCACCAGTATATCCTTCCATTAAAACTTATAAAAATAAATTCTGCCTGAAAGAAGAAAAGCTAATCAAATATACAAACTGTGACAGAACATCAGAACAAAGGTCAAGCTAATAAAATCAAAGATTCAGTCCCTTCCTTCTGCCTGGAAGAGCCAGAGTAGCCGCTACAGTGCGTAAGTAAACGAGAGAGAACATTTTCTCAGACTTTTGAGGGCCACAGTGAAATATAAAAACATGTAAATAATCAAAATCATAAATAATGATTTCTGAATGTGATTATTTAAAAATTATTTGCAACCCATAAAAATAAATGTTACAAAAGTACAAAATCAATTTGCAAATAACTGATTAATATCAGTTAAACATTAATATCAGTTAAAGCATTAAACATGTAATGTTACATGAATATGTATTTTATTATTATTTCATGTGATTATTTCATGCTGTGTTTGACCAGCATTTGAGTTGGGGTGGCATCTTAAACATAAATATAAACTCAATAACCTAGAAAAGTGAAGAAAATGGATATAAAATAAAAACAAATGGACGAGATATTTGTTCATATTTGTTTCAGATTTATAACATTTTATGTAAAGCAAATATTTTTAAAAAGTTTTATATAACCTCCCCTAACGCGCTGCGTTCAGACTTGTAGCTCAAAATAGTTCTATTCATTTTCATAGCGAAACAACAGAATTATGGAAAAGGTTTTATTGTTATTTTTGTCCTTAAGCTTTTTGAAAAACTATGCTTTTCTGCTGTCAGTAAATATACTCATTGAAAGTTTTTTAATGAATTGTGATGAAGTTCCTCAGAGTTCAGCTTCCATCTTGACTTGGCTGCAAAGGCGGGCGGGGACATCTGCTGATCTCATTGCAGATCTGAGCCAATTAGAGGCCAGAGACGATCTTATAGTGGTTGGTTTCTTCAAGGTAAATAAAAGCATTTTTATATTTCTTCTATTCAAATTTTTAATTATTTACTCAAAGTATAAACCTTTCTCTGTTTGTACGAAGGAGCTGAACCATGAGTTCGTTCAGACGTTTTACGCTGCAGCCATCGACCTCCCTGACATTCGCTTTGCTGTGACGCAGGATGATGAAGTCATCAGCAAATATACTGTCACTGAGGATGTTGTTCTGCTACTCAAGAAAGTATAGTTATGACAAAAAAATATAAACCCTCTAACTGACACATATGTAAAAAAAAACTACAGTAAATATTTGAAACAGTCGATACCATCTGAACAGAAAAGATTCATTTTGAATTGATTAGCTGCTCATATTGAAAGAAAATGTGAATAAGTAGTTAGCATAAGAGAGCCATCATGGGTATGGAAATATAAACTCAGCTACCCCCAAACTCAGAAATGATTCATGTAATTTCAGATATTCTTTTGAATTTTGAAAACAACTTAAAAAAATACTATAAACTTCTGAAATTAAAATTCAAAATTTTTCTGAAAATTTTCAGAAAAATGTGAATAGCACATGTTTTCATGTGCTATTAATTTTTACTTTATTTCTTTTTAGTTTTTGCACAAATGTAAGACTTTCCAATATCAGAGAATGTCACATTAATCTGAGATTTCTGAGATTCTTCCCAGAATATATTTTATCTCCTAAAATATTTATACATATACTTATTTATATATTAGGTATTTATTAAAATATGTTTACATTTATTTTGTTACATCTATAATGACCTTAGTAAAACATTATAGGTAACATTCAAGAAGTGATATAAAATTATAAAAAAAATTCTCAAAAAGCTAGAATGAATGATCAATGAGTTAGCTGGTGTTGTCATTCTGAACATATTTATAGTATCTAATATATATATTAGATTAGATTAGATTCAACTTTATTATCATTGCACATGTCCCAAGTACAGGCAACGAAAAGCAGTTTGCATCCATCCAGAAGTGCCTGAGCAAGTTATAAATATAATATATATAGGGATGTAAAATCATACAGATGTACAAATGTAATATAATGTACATGTCCACAACTATGCTGTGGTAAATGTACAGGTTATAATGTACAGGTTATAACGGAAATATACAAATGTACAACGGAAATATACAAATATTGTATACTGTGTATACAAGTGTATACACAGTATACAATATTATAGTGAAAATACAGTATTGGTGTGAACTACAATATATACAACACTATGACTGTGGTGAGTGTACAAACAGTAAGCAGTATTATACATATTGTGGATGGTTATGGGTATGTGTTCAATCCATGATTGTTAATGGTATGTGTGTATATGCGTGTGTGTGCGTGTACATGCGTATGTCTGCCGTCCATAATTACTGATGGGTGTCAGGAGGCAGAGTTCAGGAGTCTAACAGCTGTTATATATATATATATCTTTGTGAGTGTATGTTTCCATGTTTTGGGATGCTTTCCTTCTATATATCCATCCTTCCTGCCATCTCATCTCTGTGTGTGCTTCAGTCTCAGCTCATTCAGACGTACAAAATGAAGCCAGATACACCTAAAGAGGAGCTGGTTGTTTTCATCTCTGTCTACCAGATGGATCCAGTTACTGAATACAACGGCCAGGTACATTTCAAAGATTTCCAGATGCAATAAAAACATGGGAACAAACAGAGTTCTGTGATAAGATGCCTGAAGATCCAATTTACACATGGCTTTTTGGAAAGCTGTCTGCTGTATTCTCATGCCTAAAGGATCAAAACCATCATTTACTGCAGTCATGGTTCTGGACTGAAAGTCAGTGAAAAACAGATTTAAGTCTAAAGAAAATTTTTGGAAAACCTGCTTCATTTATGGAAACCAAAGAGAAAGAGATTTGAGACTGTTCTTCATGTACAAATCTTTAACAATATTAATTTCTTCTTTTGCCCCAATCAGGACTGGTATCAGGCAAATTTTAAATTCACCAGTGGTTTTTCCAGACTTTTGCTGAGTTGTTTTTCATTTGGACGTGCTAAGAATCTTAGACTGTTGAGTGCATTCAGTAGCTGCTTTCTCTCTCTCTCTCTCTTCCTGCAGACAGCCTCACAGATCCTAGGGTCGCCTGTGTTAAACCACGCTCTGCTCTTTGTCAACAAAAGCTCTGAGGACTTTACAGAGATTTTCTCTGCTTTCCACAATGCTGCAGAGGCATTTAGGCTGAAGGTATAAACACACTGACACGCACACCCCTGCACAACACAAGCATAATATTACTGTCTTTCTGCCATCACAAGGACTTTCCATTAAATTCCATTTATTTTTCATTCATTTCTAAAGGCCAAAACCTGAGCCTAAGCTAAATTCAATTCACACCTTAATCCCTGAACCCAACTTATGGGATCCATGCTTTGAACCCCATAAATAGTCAATCCTCACGACACAGTAATTGTTGGAAAAATTGTATGGGGGAATTCTTCTGCCATAAGGGGAGAGCACACATTTTCGGTCTGAAATCAGGACTTCATGTCTGTCTTTTTGAAACTTGTACTCAAAACATCTGCTCTCTTTCAAATATTCACTGTGCTTTCTCAAAACTTTCTCCTCGCACTCAAAACTTGTCTCTGCTCAGATCAAATATCCACTTGCAAACCTCTCTGCTTGCCCTTGAAACAAAAAGTACCGTCACCTTGCAACTTCTCAGCCAATAGAATAAAAGTGTTACACTGGATGCATTTGTTTCCTTCTAGTGGGTGTGCTGGGGAGCTACTAATTATCCAGTAACAGTCCAAACAGCCTACTGATCTTAGGCAGGAGTTTGTTCACCCAACCATAGAAAATGGATCCACCATGTTACAACTTAGTCACCTTATGATGTAACAATTATGGTACGTACTTTTACTATAGTTACATTAGTACTTTAGGACATAAACATTTTTTGACACTTTTTATGAAGATTTTTTCACATATATATAAAAAATAATATTTAAAACTACAGCACTGCAAGTAAATGTAATTTCTTGCTCTCACATCTGCTAAACCTTTAACCAGTACCAGTTTTGTCCATCTTCTATCTAGTTGTTTGAATATAGCTGACTATAAAACAAAAAGGTGTCCTCCAATGTCTCACAGAACCACTGTATTGACATAGATACTAAATGACACACCTACAATTTGTTACGCTGAATTTTATTTAGGGCTATTAGAGTAAAGAAGTCAGAATACAAATGCTTACTACTTAAATTTTGAATTTAATATATAAATTAACCTCATATCATTTTCCTTCCATTTCAAATCCCATTTATATGTTTGTTCATCATCTAAAATCCTAATAAAACAGATGAAGTTCTTTGGTTCCAATGTGAAAACATTTATGAACTGTCAATACAGACATATTTTTTGTTAAAGGGAGCCACTGTAGTTATTTTTTTAACTCTGCTTTCTCTTTATAGGGCCTACATTTAATTTTGAATTACAGTATGTTGTTTAAGTCTTTTCTGGACTCGATCCTCATTTCTGACAAGCTGGACCTTTTTGTAATCATTCTTTACCTTCTTTCCGAAGTTGTTTTGAGTTGTTTGGGGGTTTTGATTTGTTCATCCTAGTTTCATATTATTCTGTGTTTCTTAATCTCTTTCTTTGATTAGATTAGCTGTGCTTCTGTCTCACCATAGTTCAGAGCTGAGTTAATTTAGCTCTATTATGTTCCTTATGGGCTACACAGTGGTGCTGTTGGTAGCCCTGTTGCCGTGCAACAAGAAGGTCCTGGGTTCGATTCCTGGCCCGGGGTCTTTCTGCATGGAGTTTGCATGTTCTCCCTGTGTATACATGGGTTCTCTCTGGGTACTCCGGCTTCCTCCCACAGTCCAAAAACATGACTGTCAGGTTAACTAGCCTCTCCAAATTGTCCCTAGGTGTGAGTGTCCTGTCTGTTTTTGTGTTGCCCTGCGACAGTGTTTTTCCCTAATACACAAAAGGTTAGCCTCTCGCCCGGAACGTTAGCTGGAGATAGGCACCAGCAACCCTGCCAACCCCACTAGAGACAAGGGTGTACAGAAAATGGATGGATGGATGTTCCTTATGACTAGTTATTTGTTATTGTTAGATTCATTTTCTGAGTTACCCAGTTTGCGTACTCTCCCTCGCCTCGCCCCCTGTACCTGCCTTCTGCTCTCTCCCCACACACCTCCAGCCTGTTTCTAATCAGCTATCTGTTTCTTGTTGACTAATCAAGCTCACCAGTATACTATTCATTCTCAGGCCCAATACTTGCGCTGCAACCTTTTGAAGTGTGGACTCGATCCAAATGAATAAGGGTTCAGGTGTACAAGTTACAAGAGCACAAACATTTGATAATTGGCACAGTATGCTCTGTGTTGCAACTTCAACATCCAAAATGACAGACTGGTCACTGTTCAGGCATTTGTGCTGCTAAAAAGTACAACTACGTTTATCAGATGATGATTTTGTAAAAAAAAAAAAAAAGCTCATTAAAATGTACTAACATTCAATTTAACTGTCTTAGAGGTTAAATAAGACTGTTAAAGACTATTAAAGATATGATTACATATTCAGCTGCTACTCAAAAAACCACCTCAGTATGAATGAATGGCTGTGACTTTGTACACAAGATTTCACAAGATATCCATAGCAACACCGACGTCAATTTGATGATTTGTCTAAGGAAAATACCTTTCTTTTTCACTTCCACAAAAAACTAAAAATGACTTAATTTAAAAATTTTGTTTGAAGTTTTCCCTTTGTTGGGTTTCTGCAAGAGAAACGTAATATAAATATCTATTCCTGTGTGTTTTGTGACATATTCAGACAACCCAATTTTTTCAATTTGAACTTCTTTAATTTAGAAAGATTTTTAAAATTGGACCTTGTACAAGAAATCTATTCTGCTTTCAATCTTTAGTATAATAAAGATTGAATTATGATATTACTGACTTCATCATCTGGCTGAGTTTTTATTCACAAATGCTCTTTTCTAAAAATCACCTCCATTTTTAAATTTTTTTTAGGGTTAAATTATTCTATTTAAGGAAGTGCTTAAACACTGCATCAAACACAAAAGCCCAATCTTTATGCCAATATCTTGACATCTTAATTTAAGTTTTCAAATTCTTCTTGCATTTGTAAAATTTTTTGTTTTACTTTCCTCACAGTTAGTGTGATTATTTTATTTATTCTTTTTTCTTCTCAGTTTTTCTCATCAAACTTTTTCGTTGTCAATGTGTGCCTTTTTTATTATTCAGATCAGACTGATAGATGATCATCTTTTGGTGATTTCTCACATCTGAAGCTCCTGATTTTGGCTTATTCACCATCAAACTTGTTTCTGTCAGTAACCAGGAACAGAAAAACCTACTCCAGATCTTACCCGGTCCACATTTCAAGCCATTCATCATAAAGTGCTCATTTGGTCTCCTGAGCCTTGAAAGTGGGCTTTCATGTGTTTTTTCCCCAGATCTTATTTGTCTTGGTGAACGTGGATGAACATCGTAATGGCAGACTCATGGAGTACTTCCGGGTGCGGCACTTTGAGGCTCCTCACATCCGACTGGTAAATCTGACAGATCAAATAACCTACCAAATGCTGTCTGAGACTTTGGATGTAGGGAGCATAAAACAATTCTGCCAGTCCTACCTCGAAGGCAAGGCTAAGGTAAATCACACTCAGATATGCATTTTGGCAAGAAGCTATATGCCTTGATTGTTACGTGTTTGTATGCTTTAAACAGCCCAAATTGATGAGTGAGCCTATTCCTGAAAGATGGGATGAGAAACCCGTTAAGGAGCTGGTAGGAATGACTCTGGAGAAAATAGCCTTCAACCCCAACAAGACTGTTTTTGTCTTGTTTTGTAAGTAAACTTTACTCACAGTTGAGTATAATCTTTATAAATAATTTTAATGTTAAGTAAAACTTTTCCTGTTCTAGCTCAGTTTGAATAAATCTTCAGAGCTGTAATATTTTTTTAAACGGTAGGATATTCTGATAAAAGGATTAGTGCATACATCTATAGCTTTTAATTTTAAACGGGTAGGATATTCAGATGAAGGAAGTGATATTCTTGTAGTTTCGTCATGTATATAAATTGTTCCAGTGCTAAGCTAATCATAACTCCTAAGCTTCCACTTCAGTCCCGTCACTCAAATAACGTATTTAACATTAACACAACCCACTATAGTTTTTGGTTTATAAACATGACGGTAGTAGTTTTGGACGCGCAGCACTGACAGATAGACTTAGCTATCTATCCATGCTACGGTAGGAAAATCTGACGAGGTAGCACTGATAGTTAGAACACCGGAAGAAAGTCGTTAATTTGCTTGTGATGTGCTAAAACATTTAGTATTTACTCATTTGTTAAACCTATACCAACTATAACCTTACAAGACCATCCGGATTTCGCAATTTAGCACAGTATGGTGAAAAGTCATAAAATTACGACTTTTATCTCATCCAACGTTACTCGTATTTAAAACACAAATCAAAAACCCAGAGCCCGGCCTTCATACTCCATCATAAGCAAGAAATGTAGCTTGCAGAAAAAGGCCAGGAAAAAGAAGTGTGTCATGACACAACTACAATGTGTCATAACCATGACAACACCTGTCATAAACATGAAGATGTTTTCTTGAATAACTTTAACATTAACTTCCAGCAAGCTACCATTAGCTTGAATTGCTGAAAGATAACTTTACCAAGAAAGAGAAATATAAAATATAGTCAATGTTTTTTCTCAAAGAAATTTTAAAGTTAATGAGATGCATATACACCTCATTCGGTGTATATCACTATTAGGTGATCTACTTCTGCTTCTTTTCACACAGGAAGTCTGGCTGACCTTTGTAACTCGTGTTAGGTACACTACATTGCCAAAAGTATTCAATGTGAAAAAAAATCTAAGTAAATTTGCACTTTTGTAGAAATCCAACCTTTAATTTGAGTACATTTACTAAGTGAGAAAAACATCCACTTTCCTCATTTGGTTGGAGGCTTTATAGCACTAAATAAGCAAATACTTTTACTATAAACATTTTTTAATAGTAATCTATTTAAATGCAATGCTATGAAGTACAATTCATAGCATTGCAGGGAAGAGCTGTTATGAAAACCACAAATAATTAGAAACAAGCGCTTTAATTCACTAGATTAAACTTGAAAATGAAGGTGCTATACTAGTTAATACAAGATCTCACTCAACATTACTGGCACTTCAGACTTTTTTGAACTTATTTGACTAGTGAGCATTATTAGTAGTGTTTGTTGCCTTGTGTTGCCACAAAGAAGCTTTACTCAATCGATAAAGATTTTGGGCTTTGGGTGTAGTGGTCAGAGCAGGGGCCCCACATACATAGGCTACAGACCTGTCCCTAGTTTGGTACCCTTTTTGTCAGATTACTTGTAAATGAAGGCCACAAGAGCTGATATATATATATAAAAAAAAAAAATTCCCTTCTCACCCTCTGCGGGTGGTCTCTTTCATCCTCTGAGCTCGGGTCCTCTACCAGAGGCCTGGGAGCTTGAGGGTTCTGCGCAGTATCTTGGCTGTGCCTAGAACTGCACTTTTCTGGACTGAGATGTCTGATGTTGTTCCTGGGATCTGTTGTAGCCACTGCTCCAGTTTGGGGGTGACTGCCCCGA